>JAOSBP010000206.1:1826667-1847258 GCA_027563825.1 Erythroxylum mucronatum
ATTTTCAAGGCACTTTAACATGTAATTAATAAGGGTATATTAGACATTTCATTAATTTTCTTAATAAGTGTGCATTCTTCTAAAACGACACTTATTTTAAATAAGAGGAAGTACCTAATTTTACACGTGATAAATTTGCCAAGTTAGTCAATATTCAAAACAGTGGAAAGTCAACCTTCTGAGCTTAATAATTGTGGTCGTATAGTACTTAATATCTGCATACTGCAGCTTGTCTCTGCAACTATATGTGGACCATCTTGCTTAGGCCATTGTGAGTTTCAAAGAGGCCGTCGACTTCACTAATACGAGAACGATCCTTAAATGACCTAAAAGTTGATCGATCAATTCATACGCTATAATGCCCATTTCACGTCCGTACATAATTAATTAATTCACTTTTAACTCTTTTCAATTTCTCGAAATGAAAAATTCATAAAGGAAATTATTTACAGATTATTTTTATTCCTTTGTAATAATATTTACTAATAATTGATGATTCTCAAAATGTAAAAATTGTAATAATAAATTTAAATAATAAAGGATATAACATAAATAATTTAAAAACTTATTGTTAAATTTTTTCCTTTTTAAAATAAAAACTCATAATTACTATCTTTTGTATCTATCCTAAATAGATTTTTAATGCAAATAAAAATATCTAAATTCTATTTTAATTTAATATTTCATAAATTAAATAATAAATTTGATTCAACCCCAAAATCTTAAAAGAAATTTCAAAATTCATACTTGGTGGCATTTATGAGTTCTCTCTTATCACTTGAGCTCACTCCTCAAAGGGCCACTTAGTTTTTTTTTTTTTTCTCGAATGCTCTAAAATTTTCCTAAAGTATAAGACTTTATTTCCTTAGAATTTCAGAACTCATCATGGTACAACATCTCATAAATGTAAACTCCATGTTTGATGTTTCGCATGAACATATATTATCACGTTAGTTGAAACACTTGGATACCAACTTGTTTTCAGGTTCCCACCTGACGGGGATTTGCAGAAACAAAAGCAAAGCAGAAAGGATAGAGCAGTCCCATCCCATCCCCAAAGTCTTCTCAAAAAACATCAAAAGACGCAATAAATCTTTTGCTCTTCCCTGGCAATTGGTTGTCACCAACAAAACTACCTCTCAAGTCTCATCATTACTTGATTTACCCATGATGTGCTCTTAAGGACTGATCATCAAACTGTGTTTTCAGAAAGAAGCCGCATGAAATGAACTCCGGCATAATGTTAAAGCTAAGGCTCTAGTGCTGCCTCACTTCACCTGACACCCCAAGACGGCCCAGTCGGTAGAGGCCGAGTCGGTGGGATACAACAAAGTCAAAAACCCCACGTGTCAATTCTTAGGCCGACATGTTGAAAAGGTTTGGCTTTGCACGCGTAGATAGCAACTGGTTTTTCATGTCTGAACTCCGGCCACGCAATCGACCCCACCAAACGACTCGACTCCTTGTCATTTGTTTGTTTTAACCAACCAACCATCAACCAATTTCACTTTCTTCCTGCTCCTTTAGTTAGGTCAAGGTCATTTACAATACCTACCTTAACCACTTAATGCATTAACAAAGTTGGAGAGAAAGAACATAACATAAGGCAGGTCTTTGATTAATGTTTAAGACGAACATAACACAAGGTAGGTCTTTGATTAATGTTTAAGACGACTGTCGAGTTAGAATGTTTGACTTGGTTGTGCCCAAAGTGCATCAACCACGAAACAACCTAGAACTCTCTACAATGGAGTATAATTTGACCAACTAGCTAACTACAGTCCAAAACTTTTACAAGGTCTTGTTCGTGCCTACCCACGAGAACATTACAACCTAAAGATCCTCCTCCAAAGAGATTCCAAACATTAAAGGCTATTTATTCGAGTTTTTGAATTCTCTAAACATTTTAAAATTTTTAATTCTCTAAACATTTTTAATAATTTCCCATTAACTATTTTAAATCGGAATGAACTCATCTATTCATCAAATAATTTATCTAAAATATAGTGAATTTTATAGTCTTAATTTAATTACCATATTTTTAAAAGTTATTATTTATTTCTTATAATATTACTTAGTTATCATATAGGTTATTTGTTATATGTTGTTAAATTTTCTTCCTTTATAATATTACATTTTAAGAATTTGATATTGCATTGTTTTAAATAAAAATAGGTAAAAATTAAACAAAATATTGCATAATAGTTAAAAAACATTATAAAAATAATAATTTCTAAAATATACAAACTAAAACGAAAAATAAAGTTTTACCCAAGAAACTTTTAATTATCAAAAAGAAAAAGAAACAGGTATAGCTTTAAGCCACAAGTTGTGTACTTGTCATGTATAAGAATATATCAATCGTCACGCATGCATTCAGCATTCTTCATGGAGTTGACATCATTCACATCGAGAGCCATGTGCTTCAAGAATCGAACTTGACCATCCATAATGCAAAAGACGCATATGACGTTAATTTGGACCAAAAACATGAACGTATATTTTACGTCCCAAGTATTCGACAAGAATAACATGTCGTTGTCATTGCTCTAGAGTCTAGACTCTCTCTGCCTCTCTAACATGTTCGATGCTAATTTATGGTCTAATCCTCCGCCGACTACTTGCCGGTCGAGGCAACTAACAAGTTGCAATGTGGCCCTCACCTAGTTCTGGTATGGACTTCACGAATACAAACTCACGGTATTGCGCCACGTGTGTGATTAGATTGCCTATGTGTTGAAAAGAGAGATGCTTAAGTACACGTGTGGTGTCTCAATGGACACAAACAATTGCTCGTGGCCATAACCATTTGCTCCGCCAGAACCCTTAAACTAAAGGGGTCGTGGTAAAAAAACTACATAGACACCTCATAAAACCTACAAAGCTATGTTACAGTTTTTGTATGTGCGACATTGCGTTTCTTTTCAGTTTTCATGCTTTTTAAATGGGGATCCGTGGATGTTTTTTGTTGGCTAGGCGGCCTACACTTTTAACCTTTGAGGCTTTAGTTAAACAAAAGCAGATTAAGACGACCTGATTTGAGTCAATTCCATTGTTGTGAGATGATAATATGCCTTCATTAAATTTAATCATACCATTTGACATATAATTATGTTGCCAATCTTAGCTTAAATACATGCTACTACTTGTATCAAAATAAGTACTTGAATAGTGGCTAAACGCATCCTAATTTCTTCTTAATTATAGTATTTAATGTTAATTGGTAGTAAGTTCTGATAATTAAAGAGAATTTAATATCACATCAAGGAAATTATTTAACATGAGAATTATTAGCTATAGCAATGGAATTGATTCCTATTTCCATGACCGGTTAAAGAGAATCGATTTATATAGGAATCTTTACTCTTTTTTTATCAGTTCTTTTTCTTTATCTATTAAAACTATTATGGTCGGCTTGCATTATTGAGATATAAGAGTACGTAACTTATTCCTGTAATTTAATCACAATGGTAATGTTACAATGATCAATCACAATAATTAAAGAACAAGTGGAAAAATAAACAAACATAAGGATTTACATGGTTCATCAATATTTGGTTACGTCCACAATGTCTAGGGTTTTATTTTACTGTGAATGTTTTCAACATAAGGTACACTAGGAGAATATAACGTATTTGTACGCCCTTCTAACATGGTATTAGAGCCTGTTTGTCTCGATGGTTTGGGGTGGTGCCCAGTTATGTCCCTTTGCCCAATATGTCTATCAGATATCCAGTCTTGCTCTGGATTGAGGGGTGTGTGTCAAGAATCTCACATCGGACAACTATGAGGGCATTCAAGAATTTATAATAATGTGCAAACCTCCCCCTCTTAAGCTAACTTTTTGGGGTGAGTTAGGCACTTCTAACATGATATCAGAGTCAGTTTGTCTCGATGATTTGGGGCAGTGCCCGGTTATGTCCCTATGCCCGATATGTCTATCAAATGTCCAGTCTTGCTCTAGACTGAGAGGTATGTCAGGAATCCCACATCGGACAAGTATGAGAGTATTCAACAATTTATAATAATGTGCAAATCTATTCCTCTTGAGCTAACTTTTGGAGGTGAGTTAGGCCTTCTAACAAGCTTAGTGTAAAGTCCAAATATATTATTAGGCTCTATATCTCAAAAGGTAATATTTTAACAAAAATAAATCAACGCTTGAATTAAAAAAAGTTTAATATATTATAAAATCATGATTGTCATTTTTTCTAAAAAAATATAAACTATTTATTAAAAATATTCACGTGATAAACAAAAGGAAAACAAGTGGTTCCCCTCTTTTAACTCGTTTCATTATATTTTAAACACTAAGCTAGGATCACCCCTATGAACACACTATGTAGTACATGATCAATAACTTATTATTGACAGAACTTAAGATGTTTCATTAAACTTAGACATGGGTACATCTCATCTGGTATGGAAGCTAGCATAAATATAATGTTCCAAAAAAAAAGAAAAGCGTAGATTTAGGCGAAGAACACGGAATCACCTTTTAGATTATATAATTGTCCCTTTGCACTTTATTACTTCACTTTTGTCCCACTTAATTATAAATTTATCAGCAACTACGTGTATTTTTCCTAAATAAACACCAAAGCATCACCACAAACATCGCCTCCTGTTTTGACCAACCGAAAGATCCTGGCCTCTGCTAAAACTGCAGTGTGAACTGCTAATAAGATACGAACAAATGGCTGGGTTTAAGGTTTTCAAAGAAAGACCAAGATGCATGTGAAACATTCAGGAACGTGCCGACCATAATAATATGATCAGAATCTTTTACTTTCCTTCTGTTAACTCATTTGATTATGAAATTAAAACAAGTGTAATGATCAAGACTCAAGACCCAAATCTCCAAGTCTGAAGAGTTTATTATTTTATTATTATGTTTTTTTAATACAAATTCTTGGGCTGCAAGTAATCTTTTTCTTTTGAATATACATTTTGGTCACAGGAGTAAAAGACACAAATTTTGAAAAAAATATATTTAATTTTAAAATAAAAATTACTTCTGATTTTAAATTTTTAATTTTTTTTCAAAATTCGATTAAAAATTAATAACAAATTACACATAACATAATCATCACACTTATACTAATTAAATGCTAGCTACTTATATAATAATTCAACTAAACTCTTAAACTTGAATCGAACCAATTTAATATAACTCAAATTAATAATTTATTATAAATATCTTAAATTATTAATTTAAAGCATATTTAATTAGTTGTGATCGAGGTTCAGAACTTAAATTATATTTAACATTTATGTTAAGTGTATTTTGTCATTATTTTTTAATCAAAAATTTTTAAAAAATAAAAAAATTAAAGCTTGGAAATTTATTAAAGAATTTTAAATATTTTAAAATTATAGAAAAGATCCACTGGATATGCTTAGTTTCAAGGGTAGATTCAGAGTGTCCTGTCCTGTCCTTTTGTGTGTTTTTTTTTCACCATGCTCTGCAGTTGCTTTGCTTCCCAGTGTTTGCCTGCCATTGCCTGCTCTATTCTGCAGTTTATAGCTTTTTGACTGAATTTAATTCTACATGAAGAACCCAACAACTTATGCTTGCTTCTGACTCTGGTACATTCTGGTCTCTCTTTTCGAGCTAGTGTATTTTATTTGTACTCATCAAGTGTTTAATCACTAAGTACATGTCTAGATCAAAAGTTCTGAACTCGATCATGTCCTTAATGAGTTTGTTTTTAGGTCTAATACTGTACAGAGAGACCTAAATAATTCCATAGAGCAACAGAAAAGTCCAAGTCCTACATTATAGGCCGGTTAGCTACTCCTCAGCTCCTCCATTATTCTCAACTTTAGGCACCAACTGCTCAAGTTCTCACAGCAGATTCTGACTCGGGAAACACGTGTTCGACTTGTTTGAATCTTCATTAAAACTTTTGGCGCTTTTGTTCGATTTTATACGTAATCCAAGCAAGCCAGCCAAGACATTGAAGTACAAGAACACTATTTACTGACGATATGGCTGTCGAAGTTTCTAGTTAATCGTTAAACTATATTAGATTTTTCAATTTATATTACCCCCAATAAATCATTAATAAATTGCATAAGAAAGTCAATTCTTTGTTCTTTTCAAACTGGTCCAACTAATTTGAAAAGTCTTTTAAGATTTTCAAGTACTGAAAGTCTCATGTTTGAATTTTCATGATTTCATTCAATTTTTATGGATTAAAAGGTATAAGTTGCATTATATTGAGGAATTTCAACAATTAATATTCAACGGTAAAACAACATACTATTAGACCTCTCCAAATTTCGCGTGTTAGTGTAAGTTTTACTCAATTATTGTTGTTTTTATAGTAATTAAATTAAATTTATTATGTAATTTTAAATGGTTTGATTGATAAAAAATGTATTCATAATATATAATTTATGAGTTAAAAATAATAATTACATTTACTAGTTATAAAAATAAGTTAATTCTTTTTCATTAGGATAAGTCATAATTCAAATACTGTTAATTCATTTAGTTAGTTAAATTAAAGAATTAAAGTCAACATAAGTTAAGACTTTTCTCCACTACAGAAGCCTTTTAAAAAAATAGATGTTTGATTGTAAAATAAAAAACACTTATTTAATAAATATAATTTTTTTAGCAACCAAAATACAGCCTTTTAAGAAGCTCAAATTTGGAGCTTCTAAAAAAAGATCTCAAATGACTTTTTCAGGTAAATTTTTCAGATCAATTAATGAGCTTATTTTTTAATCCCTTTTGTCCTTATGTTTTACACATAATTCCTACAATACTCACAAACCCATTTTTATGTTTATCTTGCAAACTTATTTTCTGTAATATCTTGCGCAGTTGTTATGTATTTAACTATTTACTTAACTTGAATATTTATTTTGAGATTTATATAATATTATTTGATTTTTTATATGCTTTAATATTTATTTTTGATATTAGTTTTACTTATGTTATAATTCATATAAAAGATTTAGTTAGATATATTTTCATTTATGTTTCATATATAAATAATATTTATATGCATAAATAATTTAATTACAAAAATAAAAATAGTTAAAATTAAAAGTACGTTTTATTTTTGTGTTGTCAAACAGTCTACTGTATGAAGCTCTAAAAAAACACTTTTTAAAATGACAACCAAACAGTCAACTGACTTTTTAAAAAAGTTATTCTCAGAAAATATTTACAGAAAAACTCTACTAACAAAATCTCTACTAGTATAAGCCCAACCAAACAAACTCTAAGTAAAATTTATCTTGAGTCAAGTTATTTACAAGGTCCTTAAAGTTTTTAATTGGACAAAATATTGGAAAGTAAATCAATAGAGAAATTATTTATGAAATTACCTACAAAATTAAATCTCATCAACTTATTTGTGTTTTGACATGAATTCAAGTTTTGATTGGCATTTCTATTAGAGAATTAAAATTGTTCATTTTCAAATATATCGCATTTTACAATTTGGTAATTATAAATTTTCTTTTAAAATTTTATTCTTAAAATTACATGCAAAAGGAAATGATTAAATAAGAGGTAACCATTAACTATAAAATATACGTATGGAAAAAAGAATAAGTTGATTGTTCAAATTGAAAAATAGTCTTTCAATCTTATACACCCTGATAATGTTAATAAATTAATCAGTCTAATACGATATTTAAGTATTACAAATTTATTAACTTAATATGTAATTTAATAATTTTTCAAGTATGACTTCGTACACATATCAACATTTCTTTTGATATGACTTCGTACACATATCAACATTTCTTTTGACTTTCGTGGAAGCTATAGTTTTGCCGTTAAACTAATTATGGTAGCTTTCGTATTGAGAAAAGGAACAAATAATAGTAAAATAAGTTCGAGTTGAATTATTTAATTAACGAAATGATTAATTAATTAATAATAGAGCGGAAAGCAGCTGTTAGTTTTTCTTTTCTTTTTTGCTAAATTAAGCAGCTGTTGGTTTTTGCATTTCAGGCGATCAGTTGATAGTTTTCTCAATGCATTACAATGGGCGTTTTATCAAACATATTCTTTTACCAACTCTTGGTCTTAATTTTAAATTCCAAAAGATGATATTCAGTATGTCTCAAATAAAATTAAAACTAAAATTACATTTTTTTTGAATTTCTGTTAATCGATTTTTATTATTAAAATTGGCTTAAAGCATATAACAATAAATATTTAATAATTTTAAGACTATTTATGATTAACACATGTGACGTCACCGGAGCAAAAGTAAGAGTAAAACCCGACGGGGGTGCCTTGGTCTCTCGGGTCTTGACTCGAAAGTACACGTGGCAGAAACCCATTTAAAATAGAGTCAGCCAAAACTTGTAGGCCACGTAGAGGAAACTATTAGCTGTCACAGTAGTTATGGAAAGACGGCTAAGCGCCAAAGCTCGCGCGGGTCCCACAAGTGGGGGTGACGTGGGTCCCGCCTGATGATTTCAGGGGGAAGGGGGCCCATCCATGCCATTCTTTTAGAGTGGGACCCACTTCGAAGCGCGAGTCCTTGAGGGGGAATGGTGTGGTGGTGGCGCTGAGCTTTCTTTTTTGCGTTAGCACGAGACCCTCTTTCTCGTCCGTTAGTGCCTTGGTTTACAACTATAAAGCCTACCCATTGCCCTCACTCGTCTTCACAGCACAAAGAAGCAACACTCCCACACCCTCTCTTCAATTTTCTCTGTCTCTCCATTGTTCTTTTTCGCTTCCTGAATCTTGCAAGTGATTCTTAAGAACAGAGCGCTCTGTTTCTTTTTACCTTCTCTGTTGAGGGTGGGTTTCTTTGGTTTGGTTTTATTGGTTTTTTTTGGGGTGTAGGAGGTGAATAATATATGTTGTGTTTTGTTGTTGCAGCAAAGTTTGTAGCCAAAGATGACGAACAAGAATGTGGTGGTGTCTGATGCTAAGTCTAGTCTTGCCATAGGTGTTCATGCCTCCAACTCTTCTATCTTCACTGCTTCTTCACAGAAACCACCGGCTGTGCCTGGTGGCTACTTGTCTATTTCGAAAACCAAAGTTTTGAAGAACCTTGAGATCAATGGAAACGCTAGAATTAATGCTTGGGTTGATTCTATGAAAGCTTCTTCACCTACCCACATCAAGTCCACACCTTCTGTTGCAGATGAGCAGAATTCTTGGATGGTGAGTACTTACCGTCGGGAAAAAAAGATACCAACTTTCATGATGCTCTTTTTTCTTCTCTTTTGCTTGTGTTTCGATCATCTGATGAATCTGGTTTGGTTGGATATTTTTATCTACAGCTTGGTCTTCCATCAGCTTTAGACATGTTTGAGCATATAATTGAGGCTTCGAGAGGAAAGCAGATAGTGATGTTTATGGATTATGATGGGACACTCTCTCCCATTGTTGACGACCCAGATCGAGCTTTCATGTCCAAGAAGGTCCGTCTCTGTTTTCAATACTCCTAGTTCCTTTCTTTTTCATAACACTTCTCATGATTCTAAAACCCTTCTTTTTCTGTTTCACGTCAAATTTAGATGAGAGCAACAGTGAGAAAGCTCGCCAAGTGTTTTCCTACTGCTATAGTGAGTGGGAGGTGCTTAGACAAGGTAAATTCTTTTAACGATCACCGTTCTTGCTTGAAATGTAGTTTATGCTAACGAGTATGTTTCACTATTCCTTCTTAGCTTGATCTCTAACTTGGCTGGTTTTGTACCATTTCGTACGTTTAGGTGTATAACTTTGTACGATTAGCAGAGCTGTATTACGCTGGAAGCCATGGAATGGACATTAAGGGACCAGAAAAAGGCTCCAAAAACAATAAAGTATGTGAGCTTTATCTCTAACTTGCACTTGCTACTGATAAAAACATTGCTACTGTTAAAAAAAGGGTATTCCTTTGTTTCTAACTACTCTTCTTGTACTTCCATTTTTATGTTCTTTTAGAGCACTGAAGCTGTCGTATTCCAACCTGCAAGTGAATTCCTTCCGATGATCGACGAGGTTAGTCATTTTCCATGTAAATGTTTTTCACTCAAGACATGGTTAATCAGAACAGAAGTACTAAGAATGATGTGGTTTCTGCAGGTTTACCGTGAACTTGTGGAGAAGATAAAATCAACCCCAGGTGCTAAGGTGGAGAACAACAAGTTCTGTGTCTCAGTCCATTTTCGCTGTGTTGAAGAGAAGGTAAATAACATATGTTATACCTTACTGACATCTCCATCTCCTCCCTCCAAAATAAACATTGTCTAACTTAAATTATGCATAAAAACTTGCAGAAATGGAGTGAATTGGCACATGTAGTTAAGTCAGTGTTGAAGGAGTACCCAAAGCTTCGACTTTCTCAAGGAAGAAAGGTGCGTGTTTGTACATGACATGGCATCTAATGATTTGCTACGATCATCTCTGCTTCAGCTTTCTTTTTCTTTTCATTTTTTTATCAGTTTTTAGTATGTGGGTAGACTCAGAGATTGTCTCACTTAAAATAAATTACTTACAACTACTACTTCTTCTTTGTGTGCAATAAAAATACAGGTCTTGGAGATCCGTCCTACCATCAAATGGGACAAAGGGAAGGCTCTTGAGTTTTTACTAGAGTCTCTAGGTGAGTTTCACTGCTCTTTCTCACTTCTTTCAAAGCATATACATTCTTCCAACAAAGTTTTGTCTTTTGGGACATTTCTTTATTGATAAAACTAGAAGCAGAATCCCATCAAGTGTCTTCAAGGAAGCCACCTCTCCACTATGTTATTTTATTAACTTATATATATATTATTCTTGAGTGAGCTCTAAAACTTATGTATCTCTGTAGGATTTGCCAATTGCACCGATGTTTTTCCTGTTTTTATAGGAGATGACCGCTCAGATGAAGATGCATTTAAGGTATCCAATGCTTGTGAGGACACAAAAAGTTAATCTTTTCATTAGCTTCTTACTCTTCTTCTTCTTCTTCTTTTTCCAATGCTAATTTGTTTAAGTATATGATCTTCAGGTTTTAAGAGAAAGAGGACAAGGTTTTGGTATCTTGGTGTCTAAAACTCCTAAGGACACAAGTGCATTTTATTCTCTGCAAGAACCAACTGAGGTAAGTATCCTACATGCTTGCATAATATTGTCTTCTTCTTCTTCTTCTTCAATTGAATTTACTTAACTTGTTATATAGCTCACTTATATTTTTGAATCTTGTTATTTTTTTCACAGGTTATGGGATTTTTGCAACGTTTGGTAGAGTGGAAACGAGAGTTTTTACATGGCCAATCAAGAAAGTAAAAGAGTACTATTATGAAGAATGCATGAAACCCTTGAAGAAAAATGTAATTAAGGGTGGAATTAGAAAGTAATTTCTTCTTCAACGATATAAAATTAGAGTGAACAAGAGGGAAAAAAAAAGGGTGTGAGGACAAAAACAAAAAAAGAAGAAGAAGGAACTGATGTTGTAACTATTTCTTGGCCTTAATGGCCTTGTACTTCTTTTAACTACTGTTGTACAAGGGTAAAGATAGTGTAATTTTTGTAAGTTGACTAAATGAATGGAAGCTCTCTTTCTTTAACAGATATGGATCTAAAGATGAACACTTCAGCATGAATGCATGGTCTTTACAACATACATGGCCTATTTCTTCATTAACTTTAAACCAATTCGAATAACCACTTAAAACTCAAATAGTAATTGTTAATTAACCATTTCATCGTAATTGTTTAAGCTGTTATGTGAATTGTTTAAGCTATTATGTGAGGCCAACTTAATTAGTTTTATATATTCACTAACACACTCCCTCAAGTGAAAGCCCTTTGGACTTGAAACTTGCACAAGTTCACTCTACCTTGTGCTGAATAATAGGTGGGTGGTAGGATTTGAACTCACGATCACTTGGCCACAAAGGCTCTGATACTATATTAAGTGACCGTTTCGTCACAATAACTTAAGCTGTTATGTGAGGCCAACTTAATTAGTTTTATATATTCACTAACAGTAATAACCTATTAATAAAGAACAAGAGGAGAACTATTTTTAAAATAAAATTGAGTTGAATCGATCAATCAACTTAGGCCGATACTATTTTAGAAATAAAAACTATTTTTCATGTTATTTTTTAGAATCTTTATTTCGCGAGATATCTTATATATAATTTTTTTGCTTGATTTAATTTCTAGTCAATATTTGAGCTAAATATGGCATGAACCAATTCATTCCTAGACCCTAAAACTAATCTACATATTCGTAATGCTTCTATTGCATGCAGTGATCACACAAATCAATGCAATTACTTCATGGAGATCTCAGACCAGCCATTTTATTAAATTTGGAAGCACTTCTAAATTGGACATTTGGAGTAATAAAAACCTTAGTCGTGACTATGTTTGATAAGCATCGGATGCCCATTGTTTTGAATTGAAACAGACAGGAAGTAGCCATCTCCACCTCAGTGATGCGTGGAAGCGACTACCTTTGCAGTGTCAAAAGCTGCTTCATGTAAAAAATCTAATTATTTATTCTAAGACACTAAATACCCTACTAATTATAATATTAAACCAACGATATTCACTATACGTCTACTCCTTATACATACCTACAAATGTACCTAAATCATAAATATATGTCACTTATCAAACTACATTTTTAAGCTTTTGCAAGCTATTGGGCATAGATATAATTAATAATAACAAGTTATTAATATTAAAAATAATGTAATTAGTTGTCCCTTATATGTTATGTTTAAATTTGAACACTACTCAAACGAACAACTACCATTGTACTAAATTAATATGTTTTAGAGAAAGCTAACTCGAATATACACCTCTCACTTACCCCTTATGTACAAGGATCTGATTCAGCTTTCGAGAAATGGTACCCCAAATCTTAGATACCCTAATTTTTTGAAATGTGATTAGGTGGGATGTTACTATGAGAAGACAAGCATTGTTACAATGAAAACCAAAGGGTAACTAATTAAGTTGATGACCTTTATTGAGTAAAGCAGCTTAAAGACAAATTCTAAATATGAAGATAAGATATATCATTTTATGTTCATCTTTTATTGGAATTTTTGGTAAAACAAAAATGCAGGGACCCCTTATTTTGGATTAAGCATCCCTTTTTAAGTATTACTTGAAGCATGCTGAGTCAAAAGAACCACTTATTAGCTAGATAATTTATATGATTGTGCTATTATACTTGTTTTGATTGAGTTCTTCTGTATGTTCCCATAAGCCATTGATTCAAAAAATTTCCCATGTTACCAAATAGATATGTCTTTGGGTCTTTCAATGTGTTCTTGGGTCAATAATTGTTGCAAAGCAGTAGCAGTTTACATTCTTGAAGGGGAATATTCGTTGGCTTCTTCTCAAATCTCAATAAATTAGAATCCTTTTACTAAACCAAATCTCGTTTTCTAGTTGCAATTTGATCTCGTATTAAAACCACCTTTTATTATTATTATCCCATGCCTTACATCGAGCTACTAGCTAGCTAGCTAAGCTGTCTTTGATCAATTATTCAACTGATTCCTTACTTTTATAGGATTGATGGAGATCAAACAAAGCTAAAATAGTCAAATTATTGGGAAGCTAATAATAGATTAGTCATGCTTTAAGGAAAACTACGATGGATCATTGGTTTAATTAATTCTTTTTTTTTGACAACCTATACCTGTCTCCTTCTTTGCATACCAAAGATGTACACACACCCTTTTCTGAGACAAGGAGGAGAGAAGATTTTGGGAGATTTTTAATGTGCTTTAGAGATACCCTTTTTCTAATAGAAAAATATTGAGTTGGTACCATAATTGAACATAAGTGGCACACCAATGTAATAACAACTCAGTCTCTTCTTTTTTCTTCATTTACATAGTATAGATCATATGATTTAGTCAAAGATGTTCATGAGTTGACTGGATTTGTGTGTGTTTTTAACATTTATGTATAAGAACTTATTGGATGAAGGGGTGTTATGATATGATAATCACAAGCCCCACAAGCAATAAGGAGAGGTAGCTAATAGCGTTAGTTGGAATAGTCTTAAGGAAACAAGGAGAGTAAAGTTGCTCACAAACATAGGAACAAGCCTAGTCCATTGGGTGCTTAGATTTGGAGGAGCCCCACCCCCACAAACACACACACATATCTAATAAGAAATGAAACGAATCTGCCATGGTGAATTTTGGAGGTTATTTTGTCATGCATGCTTTTTGGTTAGGTCTATGAAAAGGAAACCCACCACCGAGGAAGGGAATCTGTGATTGAATGAGGAGTTGGAATCCACTTAAAAGAAGTAGTGAAGAGAGTGGTTTTGATGTGAAGAAAAAATACATTCGGATTTTTTTTTTTGGCGGAATAGAGACAATTAACATGCCTCCAAGCTTTCACAAAAACACTCCTTTGGATGTGTTTCCTTTTGGACGTGGAAAGATGGACTCCACTAGGTTCCATCGATACTCCATCATTGGTGCCTTAACTGAAATAAACTATGTCTTTCTAAGCTTCAATAATTGATATCAAAAAGCAAGTAGAACCCTGCTCCCAAAGCAACCAACTCTCTTTCACTACCATCATATCGTATAATCATACATACCTGTATATGCAGTCTTATTAGGGTACCTTTTAGACTTGGAATAAACTACGCTCGTATACCAACCTCTCCCGTCTCAAAAACCAGACAAGAACTCGAGATATATGCAAAATCTTTCATGTGAACAACTGGACCATACACATTGTTAATCGGGATTCGGTCTATGCATTTGGTATTGGAAATTAATGTGTTAAAGAGAAAGAATAAACTAAAGGGTTGATCTTGTAAGTAACAGAGGTGAGGTGTTGATTTCTTAGGATACAAGTAAAAATAAAAAAGGATTTTCATTCCCTGTGTCAATCTGGGGAATTGGTCCCCGCCTAGAGGGTCGAGCCACTAACCAGATAAAAGAGTGGTGGGTGGTTTGTCCTGGAACACCGTAAATACGATGGTCTTATACATAATGTTAAGTATTTTTGATATGTCAATGGTGGCCGCCTGGCCGGTCTATTCATTGGTCGGATGTGCCTAACTCCTATAGTCACATGGATTCCCATGTGACCCAGATGCCATTGTTATGGGGAACATATGAACAGCACCTACGTGGAAACAGGATATTGGGTTGACCCCTCTTGTCAGAATTCCTCTGACACCTCTGAATGGGATTGATGAGGAAAACCAGAGCATTGAATAATTGGTAATATGTGGAATTGGCTAATTGGTTATCAACTTCCTGGTCTTTTGCATGAGACCCAATGTTGATGGTTTTGAAGACCTAAGAATGGTAAATCGGTCTGAGCCGTTCAAACCAATTCGAGTAAAACGTGTTTTAGATTGTCTGAGTCAGAACTGTAAATGCTTGCAGTCCAAGTAATGGTTGTCGATGATGGAAACTAAACACCCTGGGACTGCATTGAATGTGGGGAGAGAATGAAGGAAGTCAGTTGGAGTCTTGGAGATATGTTTTTGGTTTTTTCATGCATGTAGGTTTAAGACAGGAAGAAAGTTCAGAATTGGTGCATGAACAACTTGCGACTTTGATTTGGACCTCTGCGTCGAACCATAACTTTCCAGGTCGACTGCTATGATTTCTTGGCCCTGTTTACAGGATTGTCAGTTCATTGACATTAACGTTCGTGCAATTATACATTATCACTTCATCAACCCTAAAAATTGACAGGAAAGACTTGGCACATAGATTCAGTAAACTTTGACTGTCTTCCCCAAGTTGGCTGGGGCCATTATTATATTAAGCCAAGTTGTTAATTTCCCACGAGTAATTAGAAGACATTAATTAAAAAACAATTTACTTATAATTTAATGCCTTCAATTTTTGGGTTGAGTTATAATGTTTTGCTTTATATATAAATTACTTTTCAAAACAAAAATTTATGAAACATATTATTAAATCGGTTACAATAAATTATTTGCAAAGTTTGGAATAAAAATAATTGAAAAATTAAATAACTTCATATAAGTATCTAATTTTTTAAATATATCTTAAAAATAAAAAATTAAACATTTAACTTCAGTGAATTTGATTTCATTGAAGTTCACTGTATAGAGATAATTGTCGTACGTCGTGCTGGAACAATATTTCATGACACTTCTGTTTGCTCGACATTTTACAACGAGACAACGTGCACAAGAGAACATCCATTAACGAACCTGTTCTCTTCTGGTTATGTGCTTTCTCATTCACCTTTTGATCTCTTTTCTTATTTTGTTTTTCTTGGTATAACTTTTGTCAAGTACTCGATCGAGTTTGTCAAAATTAAGCTGTTCACCACCTCTCGTTTCTCTTTTAAACTCACTAAAATCCAATACTAAAAAGTGAAGAAAACAAAGTGGGAACCAGCTTCCTACATCAACATGTTTCTTAGATTGAACAATAATGTATGGATCTAGGATCGAAGAACAAGTGTATGTGGAAGTTTTAAGTCGAGAAGTAAACTGACATTATTTGGCTTGACTTTAAGATTGATAGAGACCGATAGACATGGATAGTTAAACAAGGAAAAGGAAAGCATTATAAGGCAATTATAATTAAAACATTGAATCTCATAGAAAGTGGCATTATTTCCCAACTAACCATGTGCAAGTGCATGAAAGAAAAACAAAAGAAATATGAAGTTGGGGAAGGCTCCTTTCAGAACTTTCATAATTACAACAAAGTTGTAAAGCATTAGTTGAAGAGCCATAAACAAAAAGTATGGTCGTCTTCTAAAGTTTCCATTCTCCATTGTTTCCCATTCCCCTTTCACAAAATTGTTTAATGCCTCTTTTAAAGTTTCTCTCCTTTAATCCAACACTTGTTTCAAAGTACCACCTCCTTTTCTACATTATTGCTTTACTTTGGTGCTTGTTTTGTTGTTTTCTTGTAAACTATAAAGGGAAAATGACTCAAGATTGCATTTGGTGGGATCTTCATCGAGTTAGATACAGATGATGTGTCGAAACAATATGTTCATGTTCTTGGAGAACTAACCTAACCAACATTTAGGTCCAAAGTGCATTGCTTACTCAAGTTAATCAATTCTTAATTACAAAAGAGAGAAAGTAAATGTCTAACCAATACAATTGACTAACTCTTTTCATCTAAATATATATTATTGGAAAAGTTGAAATTGATAGCCCATTAGCTAGGCTATTTTGACCATTGACAATTGTCATGAGTAGATATACAATATGATTATATGAAGCACCATTTTCTAATTTTCATCATACAAATATATAGAAACATGATATAGATATTAAAATATGAGCATCACTTTAGATGCCTATAATTATATCATCTTAAATATCAATTCAAATTATTTGATGAGTTTCAACTCAGATTGAGTTGAATCTAATTAAGTTGATCGGAGAATACTTTTGACTATGTTAACGACATTGTCACAAATATAATTAACTAGTCAAACATACAAGGGCTTGATAAGTAACTAAACAGCATCTTCTAATGAACCAACGATTAAACTACCTATATTTTCCAAACCCTAAGATCTTGTATATATTATACATATATGGGTTGACGAGGTTTTAGGCATTTGCTGAGCAGAAGTTGGTATTTGCCATTACATGTGAATAAGCCCATAACACGTAGCATTTAGATGGGCCATGAGGTTCCTCGTTACATTGAGGACGTGACCTAATGGGCTTGTACAAATGTCCACGAATTTTGTTACTTTGTCTTATACATTTATAAAGATAAAAATTGGATTGCCCTTTACTTTGGAGTACCTCATCAATCAAAATATTCTTATATATATATATATATATATATATATGTCATTAAATTAAGATGATACGTGTCAATAATGTTTACTAAATGGATCGAATGTTTTATTCTAGTCCGAAAATATAATTATTTACGTTTTAAATAAAGGAAATTGTACTAAGTTGATATTTCATATTTATAATTATTCTACATTTGAAAAGTATAAATGTAATAAAATATCGTTTGGATGTAGTGAAATTAATGTGGCGTGTGATTACAAATATGGGGTCAATCCAAGATCATATTGAAATTTGAGACTCAAATGTTGAGTTGTTAAAAACTTATTAGTATAATTGATAGAAAATTTATTTTTAGATATAATAGATTAAATTTATAACTGTAATTCAATTATCATTAACTTTTATGATTTTTCTGTAATTTTTTCAATCATCAATATTTTTTTCATAAATTTTACATAATCTACAGAGTAATTTGCGAAGATAATCAAAGCAATAAGTTGCAAAAACACAAATAGTTCAACCAATTTAACAGTAAAATCTTAAATCATCAAATTTTTTGGTTTAATTTATTTTAATAATTCTTATTATTAAAACATATCGATTTATTGATTAATCAGTCAATTTTTAAAATTAATAAGTCTTAAAAATAGTTTTTATTTAATAATTTATTTTTCAATTAAACTTCGAATTCTTCAGTAGGTAAGAACATTCTCTTACAATAACTTTCAAAATTCTTTAATTTTATATAATATTTAATTGATTTTATGACGATTTAATTTTGGATGAACTTTTTAAATCTTAAACTTTTTGTCTTATCGGTTTAACATTCAATTCAATTTTTAAGACAATATTTTTCTCAATTAATTCAACAATATACTTTTCTCAATTAATTCAACAATTAAATTTCAATTACACATCTAAAAAGGAATTTCAACGAAAATTTATTTACCAATATCAGGAGGCAAAGCTTCTTTCACGTTGGTTAAACCTACTTGAACTTTGCTCGATGAATCAGCATATCTTGATGCCATACATGAAACCCTCCTTCACCCACTCTCCGACCCTTATACAATAATGTGGCTGTGACCTCTCCTTTTTTCCTGATCATGACAAACTTTCATCCCTCTATCTCGAATTCTGTTCTTCCCCATGACTGCTATCTCATACCAAACGTTTGTGTCGTTCCCAGTAGAACGTGGTGGATTGTTGACGCTAACATGCACGATCAAGAAGGTAGGAACTTCAGGATTAAGAAAATGATTTAACACTCCTACGAGCACACCAACTAGGATTATGATCACAATAAAACAAAATTAAAACCAGAAAACTCTTAACGAAGCAATGAGCAAAGACAATTACTTGGAGAATAAGCTGATGTATTATTGAAAGCATAAAGAAGAATTACATCAGATGTGAATACTTATAAACTAAAGACATAACAAATTCCCTAAAAGAACTCCCAAAATATCCTACTAAATCAGAGTGAAAAATACTCTGTTATTGGCTCTCTGCTACTAACCCACTTTATCCCAGGAAAATAGCAACAGACACTTGACCAGTTCAACTAAACAAATGACAGTAGAAATAAAAAGGAACGAAGTCATTAAGATGCACTAATTTGTAATACTCCCCCTTAGTGCATACTTAACATCAATGACACCAAGAGCAGCTCTAAACTTTTCAAAGTCAGGCTTGGCTAGAGCCTTTGTAAATATATCTGCTACTTGATTGCTGGTATGTATCCCTTTCAACTGAATTTCTTGATTCAAAACTTTTTATCGAATAAAATGGTGACAAACTTCAATGTGTTTTGTTCTTCCATGAAAAATTGGATTTGAGGCAAGCTTGATAGCACTTTCATTGTCACATTGAATCTTTACAGCATAATCCACTTTCGCAAAAATATCTCCCATCAAACACTCTAACCAAATGCATTCTTGTGCTGCCATTGTTGCTGTTATGTATTCAAATTCTGTGCTAGATAGAGCAACAGTTGATTGCTTTTTACTACACCAAGATACAACGGCAGAGCCAATGTTAAAACAATACCCTGAAGTTGAGCGACGATCAGCCTCACTACCTGCCCAATCTGCATCTGTAAATCCCTCTATTACAAAATCATTCTCTCTCTTGTACATGAGACCATAATTGACAGAACCTTTTATATAGCGTAGAATCCTTTTTGCTGCATCTAAATGAGAAGCTGTTGGATTTTGCATGAATTGAGAAACAATACCAATAGAATATGCAATTTCTGGTCTTGTGATAGTTAAGTAAATTAGACTACCAACAAGCTGTCTAAATAATCTAGCATTCTTCAACAAATGCTCTTTATCTTTCTTCATCTTGAGATTAATTTCCATGGGAGTTGCCATATCTTTTGACTCCCCCATGTCGAAGCGCTGCAATAAATTCTTTGCATATCTTCTTTGGGATATAAAATATGTACCCTTGGTCTGATCTCTCCACTTCTAGACCAAGAAAACAACCAACTTCACCTAAAATTTTCATTTCAAACTGAATTGACAAATCACTTTTTAAACAAGAAATTTCAGCTTCATCATTTCCGGTAATTATCATATCATCCACATATAGCAAGATTAGCAAATGGATTTTTGATTCTAACTTTACAAACTGATCGGTTATTTCTGCAAGCGTACAAAATCGTCCTAGTACCCGCACAGTGAATATTCTAAAGTCGTCTCCCTCAAGGACCAATTTTTTTACCAGTCAATTTAAACCTAATTAATTGTATGTTATCGACAGAAAATTATAAAAAATGATTGGATTGGTTGATAAATTAAATTGCAAGAAATAACAAAGCAATCAAGAAAAATGGTCTAATTAATGATTGATAAATAGGGATAGGGGTTCACC
>JAOSBP010000206.1:1873903-1891405 GCA_027563825.1 Erythroxylum mucronatum
AATTCAAAATTATCCATAAAACATATTTATGGAATATTTTAAAATATATTATATGAAAACAAATTCATAAATTTATGTCATATTTGTAAATGCACAAACAGTACAAGCAAAACATTATTTGCATAAAGGTATAACGTATAAGAATGTTTTCGGTTTTATATCAAAAACCTTTTTACTGGCAAACTTTTACTGAACACCCATTAACGGACAAATCGTTTGAAACAAATAAAAAAAATATAAGTTTCAGCGTGAATGTTTTCCAGTGAAGCCATTTAACGCATTGAATGTATTTGTACAGAGATTACACATGCATTAAAGGAGCCTTATCGTGGAAGTGTCACAGAAAAGCCATTGCTCTTCCTCATCCAATAAAGACTTACTTAATGCGCACAAAAATCGAGGAAAAAGAAAAACCCACGTTCCTTTCTATTGATTCATGCTACATACAATACTCATGAAATGCATTAAGTGGATATACTGATTATAAGCAACCACAATCTCATGTCTTTTACATGTAAATGAGTTTTCCGTGTCCTCGTCTACACATTTATCTCTTCTTTCACATGTTAAAAGACACTTGTATCATCATGTACAAAAACCGAAACGTAGAAACTATTTGTTGTTCATGCATTTAATGGACAATCTCATCACCATACAAACACGAAAATCAAAGATACCAATGTTCTATTGAACATATAACCAAGAAATTACGCCTTTTGATTTACGTAAAAACCATCTTCTCTTAAAAACATTTAATGTATTTACTGTGCATCACTTGTGCGTGATTTTAACTATGGGTCTTGAAAGCACTTTGTTTTCTCAATGATGTTCATACCCGTAAGGCTGTAAATAACATGAAACGAAAAGATCCAATTTTGTTAAAAATAATTTCAACTCACCCACGAGAAATAATGAACACAGCCAAGTTCGCAAATCAATGGTTAACATAAAACCGGGCTCTGATACTAATGTAGATTTGTAAGGACTAACCTTAATGCGGAAGTGTTGGATCGATTTGTTGTTTGTTAGTCTTCGGATTTCGGTAGGCTACTAGAGTCACCGATTATTCACGTCCCAAACTCTAAACTTATGATGGTTTATTTTTGTGAGAAAGAATGAGAGAGTTTTTCTCCAGTTGCAATGAAAAAAACCACTTCTTTTTCACTCTTGAATTCTCCTTTTATATGAGAATAAAGATAACCAATGGAGGTTATGTTATGTGGCTGTTCATTGTGACCTTTCATATTGTCTAACTACCAACACCATTCATCACCAAACATATCAAACAATCCTTGAAATATATAATTAAGATCAAGCTCTTACCATAAACAACAATAATCAAACAAAACACACACAAACACTAACAAGAACATAATCTTTATCTTAAACAGATGATTATCAACTAACAAACAATAAAAACACACTCTGACACTTAGAAAACATACTAATTTTTGCACCTATCAATATACGAGGCCACTATCTCTCGACCATCTAGCTTGGAAGAGGGAAAGTATTAGAAAGTATTCTTAGAGGTATCCCCCACCACTTTTCTCTAATTATGGCGGGGGGGGGGCGGGGTTTGCTATCAGTTTAGGTTCTAAAGCAAACACAAGTAGCTTAGTGGTTCTAGGTAAAGTTTGAGGGAGAATAAGAAATTAGGGAGTGTTAGAAAGGGAGTTACGGATAGTGGGCAAAGATGACAAGGAGGGAGAAGCCAAGGGTGGAAAAGTCAAAGCATCAACTTATGTTGAGAATAAGAAAAGTAAATATAGCACGAAGAAGAAGAAAGACACCAAAGCTAAAGGTGCAGTAGCTCTAACTTTGCGGAGGACTTATCCCGAGCCATGTTAGAGCATAATCATTAAGGTGAAGTAGGCAACAGGGGAAACGTTCGACTCAATTGTATTAGTATTAGGACAAAAATATAAATTATATAAAATTAAGAGATTATTTTGTAATTTTAAATCCGTATTTAAAATAATATCTAATATTGTACTACATTATATATTTGGTCCTACATTAAACTAAAATTTATATCTAGGTACAATATTTGTAACAATGGGCAACAATTTAGTTTTGATAATCTGAATCCTTTAGTTACATAAGGTGTGTATAACTTATATTGCCCTTTTTCAATTTCAATCAATTATTTTTATTTTGTTTGTGATCTAACTAAACCAGCCTAACATATACAAGAAAGAAAAAAGAAGGTCAAAGGGGTCCAAAATGACCCAAAGGTTTTCATTAAAATTTAAGTTAGACTTAAACGTTTTTGAACGTTCAAATAAAATCCAAATGTTTGATAAACATTAAAAAAGGCCCTTATTTTAACTAAAAATTAACTCCTCCATTAAATTTTTCCTACATATAATTTTTATTTTTTTTCCTTTTGAACTTTACTGTCACGTAGAAAATTGCTTTGACATGGAACGGGATCCTTCTAAAAATTAGGAAAAATGTCTAATTTCATTAACCCCTAAATTTACTAAACATTTGAACCCTAATTTTTCCAATTATGAAAATCCCTAATTTTATTAACCCTTAAATGTTGTTTCTATTTTGTCATGACGTTAATGAAGACTTTGGTTCAACTTTCATTTGTGATCTGGATGTGTTCTATGATCTACTCAAATAACTCATCAAATGCTTTGGCAATAGCCTATATGCACTTTCTCAGACCCTGATGATCAAGCCATGTAATATGTGGAATATAATCTCCTAATTTAGGAGTGTTCATGAGCTCATCCTTATGAATAATGGCAATGACCTCTCTCATCAAACTCATTGTCTAAATATTTCTTCCCAAAAGCCATCAAACAATTCATAGTAGCACTAAGAGAGTATAGTTTTGTTCTAAGATTCACAACCAAATGCTTGTGACAAGAGGCCTCTTTGATGGGCTGAACAAGCGGTCAAGCACTTATTTTCTCTCAGACTTTTAAAGAATTTCTCTTAGAGTTGTTAAGAAACTTGAGAGTGCAAATTTTGCGCATTTTTCTCCAATAAGAGCCATAAGAAGAAAATATCAAGTTCTTTTGGTTATAAGACATGTACTTTGAAGCCTCAATAGGTAGTTTGCCAATAAAGCCAATTTAGGGGTCAATGAAAGTAGGATTTTTCCTAATTTTTAGATGGAACTTATGCTATGTCAGATTAATAGTCTATATAGCAGTGGAGTCTAAAAGAAAAAAGTAAAAGATTCTATGTAGAAAAATATTAATAGAAAGGTCAATTTTCTGTTAACTTAAAGGTTTTTTAAAATATTTATCAAGTGTTTGAGTTTTATTTGGATGTTAATAAACGTTTGGGTTCAACTTAAATTTTAATTTTTGGGTTCGTTTTGAGTTTTGACCCTTTTGTCAAAAAGTAAGAGCAATTATATATATCAATGGTTGAAAAATTGGACCAGATCTACCGATTCAACCGAAATAAATACTAACAGCCTTAAGTTCCAGTTCAGTTTATGTTTATAACCTTTATGAGAAAAAAATCAGCGCTTATGTAAAAAATTGGTCAGTTTCTTAAAAAACAAATCATGAGTGAGCTGATTTGAGTACGCGGGACCCAACCTGTTATCCTTATCACTCTCTATTTTTGATATTTTTGAAATTTTTAATAAAATTTGTCTATTCAATTCTATTACACAATCTAATTAACTAATAGAATTTTTAATTATATATTTTTATTGATATCTTTATATTTTAATTAAAATTTTGTTTTAAATTAATATTGTTAAACATGAATTAGTATTTTTATCCTTAAAAAATACTAAATTCATTTAATCTCACAAATAAATTATATTTGTCAAAATTTAGGTTCTTTATTTATCTTTTTATACTTTAATTTAAAGCATGTAAATTATTATTGTTAAAAACTAGTTATTACTTTTATTACGAATTTTTTCATAAATTCAATTATTAATTAATATATATAGTTATTTTGCTTAAGAAAATATAAGAATGCATTAAAAACAATATTTAAACTATAAAAAAGCATGTTTAAAAGATATTAAAAAAGAAGTTAGAATAAAGTTAAATTCTTTTCTATTAACTTTCTTTAAATATATTTAATCTTTTACGAATCTTTAAATAAATGATAATAAAGAAACACAATTTTTTTTATTTTTATTTTAAAATTGATCTTAGATTCAATCTTATTTTAAATTATTAGATTTATTATATATTAATAAGCATTGCATTTTTATTTCAATAAAACATTTTATTTTATACTTTATTTTTACTTATTTTTATAATTATAACTTATTATTTATTATATTTTAATTTTATAATAATTTAATACCGAATAAATATCTAAATTTTTAATCTTTTCTTTGATCAATTTAATGTTTCGATTAGTTTTTAAAACATTGATATATTTTAAGATAAAAAAGATAAAAGATAAAAGAAAAGGTTGAATTGTTGTGTTTAATTGAGAAGGGTCAATGGAGGAACAGTATATGTACACGTATCAAATAGCAGCAGCTGAGGCTCGGATGGTGAGGTGATTATTCCCAATTTTCTTATCATCGGAATCCTACTCGAATGGCAGTGCAAAGCAACAACGGTTTGTTCCTCCCGATATGGGCGTCGTCAATTATAATGAATCATATGAATTCAACAAAGAGGAGAAGGCTTGCAATATGTAGCAACAACAACGATTGGGATATGAAGAAAGGAGGAGGAGGACTCCCGAATTCCAATTATGTGGTTCCTCTTGACAAATCCTTATCTTCCATCACTCGGCCTCTGGCAGAAATCTTCCGAGATCTCAACAAGAGGATTCCAGATAATATTGTGAAAACCCAATCCCAATCAGAAAGCTTTCGAGATCTCAATGATAATGTGAAAACCCAATCCCAATCCCAATCCCCGTCCCCCTCTATCCCCTGGTACTCCTCTTTCTCCCTTATAACTGTTTATGTTATGCATATGCATCTCTTTCATTCATTATATCTTCCTCGTGTTACTAACCTTATAGTCTTATTAATAATTCAGGTACCATGCCAATCGAATGCTCAGCTTCTATGCCCCTGGTTCGTCGTTTTCTTTTTTTGTGTGTTTGCTTGTTTCCAAGGACTAGCCTAACCACCAAATTCATCATTCTATTCGATTTGTTTATTTTATAAGCTAAACAATTCAACCTCTGCTATAAGACTCTCAACTCGTTGCTCTCTTCTGTGCATTTCTTTCTATATATATATATATATATATATATACACACACACTGACACACACATACATATAATAATGTATCTACTGAGTTTGATATAAAATAATAAAATGCATTAGCACATTTTAGCTGTTTGTTTCAATATTCTTTTTGTATTACTAAACACAACATTTACTTCTTTTGACAGGGTGGTGCGGAGAGATACGCGATGTTATTTTCTCTGACAATGGAAGTGTGACAGTTGTGTATCGTGTCACTGTACGAGGATCTGACGGAGAGGTGTGTTCTATGTTTCACTAAACTGTAACAGCTCCTACTAGTATTATGCACCTTTTCTGCTCAAAATCATGGTTTTGGGATATTTGAGTACTGCAAAATTGTGTGTCCAAATTACCCATGTGGTGTTTATTGGATAATGCTCATCAGATCATTGACTTGAATTATTTCCCCATGATCATCCACTATTTGATGTGGAGTTTGCTTGCATTCAAACTCAGGTAGCCACATTTATTTACATGTAAACAAAATTTCAATCATTTAAGTTGGCACATAGGGGACTTGGGATTCACGGTGTCTCTGTTTAAGATTAAAATTTGGGACCAGCTAAACAGAATCCATGTATTAGGTCTGAAGTTTTCCATGTATTTGTTGATTGAAAGTCATGTGTAGGATCTCATGTTGAAATTGACTATGACGAGTGAAATATGGAAGACATTGTAGGTTATACGTCCCTGAAAGACTGTGTGTGAGAAAAGGACGCATAGGTGTAATTTTGGCTTTATCATGCAACTAATCAACATACATGTGAATACAGGCACACCGTGAGTCATCTGCGACAATCTCATCCACTGATGCACACATTGTAGATCCAGTTGCTGCGGCAGAGGAAATTGCTTTTTGCAGAGCATGTGCTCGTTTTGGCCTTGGGCTGTATCTGTATCATGAAGAATAGATTCTTCATAGGGAAAAGATTTTCACTCATGTATGTGTCTAGTTGATGCTTACCTCGTGGTCCCAGACCTGATGTACATAGCTAATAGGTTTAGGAATAGGAACACAAACATATTTAATATAGAACAGCGTATGCTGTATTGGAGAGACGATAATTGGAATAGTTGCCAAATGATTCTTAATATTTGCGAATTTAGAATTGGTTTTAAGGGAACAGATATCCAAGAGAAAAATTGGATGGATCTGATCCCATGGAATAGAGTAGAACAGATTTTCGGGAGCAGACGATCTGAATCCTGGTTTTAATCATTCTGTTAACCATAAGCTTGAAGTTTTGACATGTTCCACCCTGACAGTTAACTGAAAGGATATTTAGATTTAGAGCTCAAGTAAGATACTGCACTCCTTATACAAATTAGTATTAGAAAGAATATATTCTAGGATAGAGTTCCAACTTGAAAAGATGTTCGTTTGGTACAGACCACAATGATACGACGCAAGAGAGAAATCCAGAAAAAGAGGAGTAATGATGATAATG
The DNA here is from genome assembly GCA_027563825.1 of Erythroxylum mucronatum. Lineage (NCBI taxonomy): Eukaryota > Viridiplantae > Streptophyta > Magnoliopsida > Malpighiales > Erythroxylaceae > Erythroxylum > Erythroxylum mucronatum. The sequence continues at coordinate 1,880,562 of JAOSBP010000206.1, forward strand.
CTTGACTACATCTGGGATTTTAAACGGAGATATCCATGCCGGCCTTTGACATCCAAAACGATAAGACAAAACTTCATTCATATAAACAAATTATTTGGTTACGCCACCTTCACTACCTGAGACATGTCAATTTTTTTTACCAAAACGTTCCAGTTGGAAGTGTATCTATTTTTGGCATTATTTGTAATTTAGTTTAGTTAGGATATCTTTTGTAAAAAGGAAGTTAATTTGGTACAAAATTCTACTATCTTAGACAGTGGGCACCTGCCCAGACCCCACTATGAGATGAGGCCCTACTTCAATAGCCCCCTTTCTAGAATTTAAGAAGTGATGCACAGTGATATATTTTAAGTTTTAACGTTGGCTTATAATGTTATAGTCATTAAAGTCACAGTGTCCATTCGTTCTTCATATATGTATATATATATATATATATATATCCAAAACAAACTCGATTAACGTCGAGTTCGTATACTTGGTAATTTTGGGTTCGAGGTGTGTGTGTTTGTTGACTGAAACTATCATTTTCCAAGTGTCACACACAATCATAGGAGTGTTCATTGGTTGCCATATGATCATTTAACGTCATTTAACGTTAAAGTCATTTAAGTATAACGTTACAGTCATTAAATGGACTTATAACGTTAAAGTCTAATGTTATAATTTTTTTTGAAGTAAAGGTAATTATGTGATCCTCATGCTTATAAATAGTCTCGAAATATTTAAGTATACTTTTACCTTATAATTTCTTTATTTTCATCAATATATTTATTTAAAGTACTTCAACTCAAAAATTAGCAGCAAAAAATTTTACGATTCTGTCTTCTGAACTCTGAGTATAATTTAAAGGTAAAGTTTCTGATTTTTTAATATATTTTTACTATTTGTTTTTATTTTTAATATTAGATATTAAATTATGCTATTTTTTTTTCCTGTATCACAGATATAATACCATTTATATATCTTTGTGATATATTGTGAAGCTGTTGGGTTTGGTTGTGTCTGCATACTTCTTCCAGTTCCATACAGGTGCTTTTGTTCTTTTTCTAATCCAACTGTGTTATAATTAGTATATATTATGTTGCCTAAAAAGTATTTGTCTGGAAGTGGAAAAAAAAAGAAAACAAGTAGCACAATTGATAGAATCCCAAAAAGGAGCAATAAATAAATTTATTAAAAGAGTAGGCTCCTCTAGTGAGAGTCCTGAGGAATTAGGTGAAGGTGGTTTTGAACAACATAAAGAAAACTTAAGTGATGAGATTCATATTTACGAAGATATTAGAAATATGAGTGAGGATGATCATGTACCAAATACATCCACTTCAAAAAATTTACAGTATATTGAGCTAGTAAGCCCTATATTGGACATTTATGATCCTAAGAATTGAGATAATCTTGATAATAAAGCAAGAGATATTTTAGTTCTATTATTCTTGACTGTACCCCAGATTTGAGTCATCAAGAACAAATGAGTTTGTTAATACAATGTGTGAATATGTCAAATAAAAAAATAAAAATAGAGGAGTATGTCAATTTATTGGAGCCCTTTTTTTTAATTTCATCTTGGGCATAAAACTATAGAAACGCCCTGCTTGGTAGTGTCAGGATCTACGATGGTACCGTCAATATTCATAGCGCAAGAACCACAAATCCCTTCCCTGCAAGACCTCCTGTAGCTCAAGCTCGAGTCCCCTTCTGCTTTAATCTTCTGCAGTACATGCAAAACCTACCAACAAAAAGAGCAATGCCAAGTTCAAGAAGACACGGTGACACAGAAGAACAAAAACTGTGTCATTCACACCATGGGGCCACAGAGGTCGAGGAAGTAAGAATGGAGAAAAGGTTTCAAGTTGGGATTTTCAGGGCTCCATCTATAGATTCTGAACTCTTTAATTATCTTTTTCATGTTCTCTGTGACTGTTTCAGCTTCATGAAGACTCTATTGTGCATGTGCTTGACTCGCAGGGTGGTCTTGTAGTATGGGAAAGTTGTGGCTCTTAGATGCCTCTTCTTCTTTGCCAAACCAACGACCGACCCTGCCATAAGCTCGACGTAACAAGCTGCTCTTTCTCATGTGAACCCCTTGCCTTTTCACTTGCTGCCTCCATATGAAAGAGGCATAAGATCGATTGCTTCGATATATTGTTTCCGTTTGACAGCTGCTTCCGCCGTCGTCTTGTGAATTTCAAGCTCTTTGCATGCCCACCGACACGTGGTTAAAGGAATGAAACGTGTTCAACAATTCAAAAGTCAAGCGCCTGACCAGACGCTGATCAAGCCATCCAAATGCTCAGAAGTCGGTCTGTTCCATAACCCAAGGAACTGGATGGTTATGTCTCCTTTCTCTTAACATGGGCTGAGTGGCACAAATTGGGCTTTCCCAAGTCTCATGTAATTAATTGTTGGGCCTGATAGCTGCCCATACTTGGATCCATGTTCAAAGTCCGTTCAAAATTTGTTTCATGGTTTTTAAATTACCCCTTTTAAAAGCTATTTTATTATTTTAAATCACTTTTAAAATGTTAATATTAAAAGAAACCCTGTTATTAAATTTTAATGCTAAAATAATTAAATATATTAAAATTAAAAAACATATATTTTTCAATATGTTAAACACTAAATTTAGATATGTGTTCAATAAGAAGATTATTTTTCAAATTATAAAGCACCTTTAATAATTTAAATTTAACTATAAATAAATTATCTACAAATTTTCAAATTTTAGTTCTTAAAAACTTCGATTAGAAAATAATGGCCAAATATACTCCACATAAGTATCACACATAGACCAATTACATGATACTTATATAATAATTTAATTCAACTATTAAAATTAAATTTGTCTTAATTTAAGTCAAATTTAAGAGGTGAGTCAATTTATCATATTAGCGATATTTGATTAATTCGCAATATATATCTCACAATTTTTAACTAAAATCTAAGAAAAATAATTTTTTAAAAAGTTAAAAATTAAAAAAGAATTTAAAGATTAAAATAATTCTATTTCATTTATGCTTTCACATGTAAATTAATAGTCTTCGTCCCCAATTTTTCTTTCCACACACACAGAATCCATATTCTGGGAATAAAAGACAGACTATCATTCCTTACTTGTTTCCATTTCCTTCAAGTAAAGTGAAAGGCAGAAAGCTAAATTAATGAAAGTACGCAAAACGTAGTTTAACCATATCTTTATAGTTGTTAAGATTCTCAATGGATGGCGAGGAACAAATACCAGAGTACGAAACACGAGGGAGACGAAGAAAATACAAAGGAAAGACGACAGAGGAAATATTCTTGCGAGCTAGTGGTCTTTCAGAAATTCTGATATTGAGAATATATTTGCACGACGAGAATTCGGTGCCCTCAGTTCCTTCCTTGTATTGCGTAACAAGTTAAATGGCGTACGTACATCATAGAAAGTTGATTCTGTCTTGTTCTGTAGGATCTTCTTCTTCTTCTCCACTTTCTAGTACTGTTACGTTACATGGACTTATCACCTCTTTCCCATTTTTAAGCTCGTAATAATTGCTTGCTTAAGTTCATGTTCAGCCCTTTGGATGAAGAGCTCAATTAGGTTTTATAATTTATGGTAAAAAAATAGAAAAAAGGGAAAATTCGAAAATGATGACTCTATGTTGTGAGAAATTATACTATGGAAATGGTGGTATATCTGTTTTTTTTATTCGAGGAAACTTCGTAGTCGGGCCAAGCGGGCGCATCTCTTCGAGGGCTTAACTGGCGCACCACCCCACAGGCGGACCAAGCAAGCGCACCTCATCATCAAGGACCCAACTAGTTCTCCACCTATAGGTAAAACCCCGGCTGCCCCAGGCTCTTACAAGAGGAGCTAGCATGAAATCGAACCTAGGACCTAGCCGAAGTCAAGCTCCGCTCTCAACCATCGAGCCACACCCCTTAAGGGCGGTGGTATATCCAATATTATGAAAATGTGTAAGATCGAGTCTGGTAACATTTAAATTATGTGAGTGACTAGAATAAAGTAAAATAGAAAAGAGATAACGCAAAAAGGTAATTTATTGATAAGTATACTTTATAATTTACATTGGCATTAAGGCCTAAATATATAGGCAATAAAATGACAAACTTAACTAATATTTCGATAAAAATTAACTAAACAAATAAAAAATATAAAAGTTTAAATCCTATAATAAATAGCAACTCTATTTTAATAAAAAAATTATCTTCTAACAAATAATGGACCTTATTTTTATCTTACTATTCTCAAATTTTATTTTTTAAACAAAGACGACATTTTTAACAACTTTAAATCATTCTCCAACATAATCAGCTTATAACTAATTATTTTTAATATATTATTATCTTAAACTCAAATTAAAATTACTATTGAATTTATATGAATTTAGGCCGTTACATATTCATAAAATTCAATCTATATATCTTAAATATATGAAAGTAAAGAGATGTTTGGATGTGCTTCATTTATCTTTTTGATTAGCTTCTTATATTGATCCTTTTGAAAATAGTCTCTCTATTAAGTAGGGGTAAGGTTACGTACTATTAAACCTTCATAGATTCCGGGATTCATTCTGAATGTGGTTCTTCTTTTCATATTAATCCTCCTTCATCGACAAGGTTGACAAGGACAATCTCTTGATTACCAATGATTTTAGGTTTTTATTAAGAAAAAATTGGAATTTAATTTTGATTAATTCGTATAATATATAAGGGAAATTAATAATGGTTATTCTCAATCTGAATTGAAACTAAAAAAAGGCACTTTTACAAAGTGGTGATTTTTGTATTTATTTACGAAAAAGAAAAGGCGACAAACTGATCAACATCGCTTATCCATAACTTTCGGTGCAATATTCTTGAAAACTATAGGATACTTCAACTGCCTATTTATTGAAACTTCAATCCACTTTTGTACTCAGCCATTCATTCCTTCCAAAACCTCCTTTCTTCTCTTTTTTTGAATCTAAATAATAATTATGTCATAAACGTATCATCGTAGGAGATTCCCATCAACCAAGCGGACCAGAGAGTGAGTGAAGGAAATCATCTGTGGCAAACCATATCATCCACAAATCTCAGTTACTTATTGCAAAGTCTGTGGACAAGGTTATTGGAACTGGAAAAACGTACAGCGATATGGCTCCGTGAAATTATGTGGGTGTAGTATTCTTATATCATCCACAGACTCCATTGACAATGATGGAGGTCCTGTCAATCCACATTCTTTGTCACCACAAGTCTTTTCTAGTTGGGCAAGATAGTGCCCACATACAGTTAAAATGACCCAACATTTTTACAGGTGCAAGTAACTTGAACTGGGCATAATTAAGTAAGTGAATTTGAGGATAACAACCCCCACGTGTCAACCTGTCATTGGCTAACTAAAGATCAAAAAGTCATTAAGGGTACTGATGATTCGACCATCCACTGCAACTGTAAAAAGAAATTTTACAGTGGATGAGCTGAATACGGACGGATCACGGGGTTTAATAGATTTCTTGGCATTAGTTCTATTAAATCTGCTGAGATCTGGGCAATCTTAGATGGCTTACGTCTATCTCGGAGCTTGAACATTCGTAACTTGATTGTTGAGTGCGATAACTTGAAAGTGGTGAAACTGATTCAGAGAGGCACTCTTGCAGCTTCTTCTGTTGGCCCGCTTCGGAATATAGCAGAGTTAACTTCTCGCCAATGGAGTGTCTCTTTTGTTCACTCGGTTAGGGAGACGAATAGACTTGCAAATGGTCTCACCAAGATGGCGACTGAAAGCATTTGAGGCGTCTGCAAATTTACCACCTGTCCTAATGATTTGCAGCACATTCTTGAAGAGGATCGAACTGGCGTTCCGCAGCAAAGGATTTCTAGAGGATTGAGCTAGCCATTGTTTCTGTACTTAGTTAGCTTTCCTTTGTAACCAAAACAAAAAATAAAAAGAAATTTTGACAAAGGATTCATGATTTTAATAATTTTTAAAACTATAATTTTAATTTTTAATCTTTTGAAATTTTTTTAAAAAATAATAGTATAATATACTTGATATAAATAATATACACAAATTAACGTATAAACTCAATTCAACTATTGACTCTAACTTCAATAATTTAAGATAATTATAATAATTTATTAATTTAATTTAATTTAATTAAGATCGAGTTTAAAAATTATATTAAATCATTATATTAATAACATTTTATTAATTTTTATGTGTTATTACATGATATGTATTTTAACATTATCTTTAATAAAAATAAAATTGATAATTTAAAATATTTTAAAGAATTAGTTTAACTTATAAGCGAATTCATGCAATTATTCTAATTATGTTGTAATATAAATTCAGAACATTTAATTTTTTAATACAAACTAATTCAAGGTGAAAAATAGAATTTATGTAATTTAAATAAATGATTTAAAGAGTAGAAATTTACGTGTGAACTTGGACTATCATCGAATTCATGTCTTGCTAGGGTTAGGGTTTGGTCAAAAAAAGCAGAGGCTACAGGTATAAAAAGAAGAGAATAACGTAGAACACGTAGCTTGATGATACACACGCATACGTCTAATCTAAACACGAGTTGGGTAACAACAATATGATTAAATATTTGAGTTGGTAATGATATTTTCAACATATACAAATGAGAATAAAGAAAAGGAGGAGATATATAGTTCTAAGCTTTTCTTTTAGTTCTGATGGTTGTAGCGAACTTGGGATGTTGTTGAACTGATCTATCCATCCCTTGCATACCATTACAGAGATGGGAGGTTTCTTGTTTTGTCCTCCACGAATGCTGATGCATTTGGTCAAGTATTATAGTATCATAAAACATGAGTAGATGAGGGTACTGTGGGGTTTGTAAAGGAATAAGATGATGAAGATGAGTTTGAATCCAAGTTCTAGCAGAAGAAAGACCTGTGGAAAAGATTCTTTCAGGTTCCTCAATAATGACATTCCAGATATAATGAGATTTTCCTTTTTCTTATATATCTTTTTTCCTTCTTCTGAAGATATATTTTCATTAGGGAAAGGGTATTGATGAATGATGACCGAGTCAAAAAGGCTGTGGCTATGAAATGGTTTAGTTTATTATGGCTAACTCTATCATCTACTATAGCATCAATGAGAAAAGACGCGAATGTACTTAAGAACTTATCACATAGAGACCATGTAGACTATAATTCATATATTTGTTTAGTAACCGTTTCATCGCAATAATTTAAGCTGTTGTGTGAGATCAACTTAATTAGTTTTATATATTTACTAATACACTCCCTTAAGTGAAAGCCCTTTAAGCTTGAAACTTGCACAGGCCTACTCTACCTTGTGCTGAATAGTAGGTGGGTGGTAGGATTGAACTCATGACCACTTGGTCATAAAGGCTCTGATATCATGTTAAGTGACCGTTTCATCACAATAGTTTAAGCTGTTGTGTAAGGCCAACTTAATTGGTTTTATATATTCACTAACAATATTTAATCTTTTAAATCTTTACTTTCTAATAATGAAAAATTCTTTTTCAAACATTTTAAATAATTTTAAAAATATATTACAACTTATCTAAGAGTAGATTATTTTGAATTATAAGTAAGATATGGAATATATTTAATATTTAATATTTTGTGAAACTATAAAATATATACTTATATATTCTTATAAATAAAATTTTTTAATTTTTTGAAATATTATTTTTAAGAAATTCGATATTTATAATTTTAACTGAAATTTATACATGGAGTAAGAATAATTTAATATAGTATTAAATCAAAATTTAAAATTTATAAAAATTATAAAGACTAAAAACAAGTCTAAATGACCTAAATCTTGTAAAGCTTTTCAAAAATATTTTATTATTAAAAGTGATGCAATAAATAATATTGATATATATTTTTATAAAATTTAACGTGTAGTGTTATGAATTAAAAATTAAAATATATCTAAAATTATGATCTTGGAAATAATTTATCCAAAACATAATTTAAAGCAACGAGCTTGAGCTGGTTGCTACCCTTCTCCTTTATATCATTCAACAACCAGCTTCTCTGATTTGGTTGCTTGCCCGCCTCATTATTCTTTCCGATTAAAACCAAAAAGATAATAAGAAAAAAAATTCTGAAAATGGTTTTTTTAATACAAATTTAAAGTATTATTCGTATTATATTTTTTTTCCTTTTCACATTTGCGAATCAAAAGCACACAAACTCTCACTTACTTTGACCCTTTGCTCTCCCCCTCAACCTCCTATAGCTTGCCCTTCCATGCTCTCTTTTTCTCTATCTGTTTCACATGTCTGCCCAGTGCCCGCACCGATCGTAGGAGAAAATGGTATATAGAGAAAGAGAAGAGACTCTTCTCTGCGTAACATACGCATATGTCGGTAAAAACAAAAGGGAGCTGCCTCAACTTTGTTTTTTAGTCTCTTTCATTCTTGCTTTCTCTGTCTCTGTATCAGTTGGTGCACAGTGAAACCATCAATTTCATGATCCCTGTGATGTTTGTTATCTTCTTTCTTGCATACCCTTTTACCCAAAGAGAGAGAAAAAACAAGTCTTGGTTGCAGATCAGAGGTTTAAAGACAACTAGTTAGCTCGTTGGGTACTTTCTCGGATAATCCTTAATACTTTTCCAGAAGATCTCATGCTTTGCTTTGTTTGTTTCCTCTTTGACAAGTCTGTGTAAGAAGTATCTGTCTTTTCATATTTGAGTCTATAAGAGAAAATGGATTCTGGTAATAGTGGAAGTGTTCAATCTTCTAGTAGTGGTGATGAGGAGTTTGATTCACGCGCTGAGTCAATCTCGGCTTTCTTGAACAATACTAGTAACAACCACCACCCATTAAGCCGTGGTCCCATGCTTAGCCCACCGCCGCAACCGTCGCCACCAACAGACCACCACTACCACCCTCACCACCACCCGTCCTCGTCTTCGTCTATGTTTGACCCTTTTTCAAACTACTTTGATCCTGTATCAAGGTCAGCCGCACCACCACCACTCACCAATCCCAATTCAATCCTGAACCTCGATGTTGTCTGGTCCAAGAACCTAAGATCTGAACCCAGTTGCAATGATCTTGGTGGCTTCATAACTACTTCCTCACCAACCCAACAGCTCTTCAGCAACCAAACTGAAAGCAGTAGAAACCGTTTTGTGTCTCCACAGATCCTTCCGGGAATACAAGGTGCTCCTCCACGAGTTTCAGGCGCGAATGATCATCAGAACAACAGTAGCAACAGTGTCAGTACCAACAACAGTACTGCTCGAAATCCGAAGAAGAGATCCAGAGCTTCTAGGCGTGCGCCAACCACTGTGTTGACCACGGACACCAACAATTTCCGAGCCATGGTTCAGGAGTTCACTGGTATTCCTGCACCACCCTTCACGTCTTCTTCGCCGTTTCCAAGAACAAGACTCGATCTTTTTGGGTCTGTGACTTCTAGTTTCAGGTCAGCAATTAACTCCCCTTTGGACCCTTCAGCACCACTACCGTACCTCTTGCAACCTTTTCCTCAAAAAGTCCGACCTCCACCGCAGACAGCACCTCCGTTTCTCTCTCGGCCTTCTTCTTCAGCAAATTCTCTTACTGACGGCATAGCTTCCACTACTACCAGTAACATCAATGCTAGTGCTACTACTACAACAACTACTACTAATTCTTCAACTTCCATTAACTACCACCTACCCTCTGATTTAGGCTTCTTGAAGCAACAATCACAGAACAATCTGCTCAACATCAACATGCAAAACCCAATTCTCAATTTCCACTCTATCCTTCAAGCCCCTCCTCCTAAATACCCTCTTTGCAATTCAACGATTCTTGGCGCCACAGAACCACAACAACAAAGTTCCACCTTGGAACTTCCATCCAGTGTTTCACATCTCAAAATGGGTGGTTTGGAAGACTTTGGCTTGAGCGACGGGCGTGTCAACACAAGCCTCACTGGTCTTCAAAACATGGTATCGCCGCCATCATCAGACGCCTCGACCTTGCGCAGGGGTTCTGACAGCAATACTCCAAACTGGGCAGATGGAGCTGGTTCAAATGAGGGTAATGATCATCAAGGTCTCTTGAGGAGTATCAATGGAAGCAGCTACAATAACTCGCAGCGGGTCACGAATGGGAAGGCTCACTACTCGGGTTCTAACCCTTCGGATTTTAACGTTGATAAAGGGCTGGAGAACGTAGGTATGAGAAGTGAAGGCATGGTGGAATCGTGGATTTGTTCTTCAGATTAATCAGGAAACAGCAAGCAGACATATCAACCTTAAAGAAAAAAGCATCGATCAGAAAGGTCACATTCAGATAAAGAGCAGAAATGGCGGTGAGTATCTTGATCGATGCACGAAAGAAAGAATATTTCTCGTGTCACTTCCATCTGACTTTCACAACCATGAACTAGAGCATTGCTCTTCTTTCTTTCTTTTTTCACTTTTAATTAATTATATGTAAATAATACCAGGTTTTCTTCGACAATATCCGCGTATCTCTCTGGTCCACACACAAAATCCATCATCTTCTCATTCTAAGTTATACTGAAACTGAAACCCTTTAGATTATAACTGATCAAAATGGGGATTACCCATTCCATGGTTGCATGTAATCTTTTGTCTGTTAGCTGATTTCATGTGTTTGTTTAGGTTTGACTATTTTAAGGAAGAGGAAGAAACCAAGACTTGGAAACTTTTTATTTATACATACACTTTGGATCCTCGTACAGTTCGATTATGTTCTTAATTTTCTGTGACATGTTTGTGTTTGAGACAAGGGTAGTGTTTACTCCCTCCGTTTCATAATAAAAGTCGTTTTGGAGAAATGCACACTTATTAAGAAAGTTAATGAAATATCTGATAT
>JAOSBP010000206.1:1891505-1904809 GCA_027563825.1 Erythroxylum mucronatum
ATTATAAATATGCATAAAAAGTCACAAACGACACTTATTTTGAATAATTAAAAATCCTCTAAAACGACTCTTATTATAAAACAGTGGGAGTATTAGATTAATTTCTTTATTTCCAAGTTTCTAAGCGCAAGTCCTAATGAATATGATGTTTGAGAGCGTTCGGTGGCGTGATTTGAGGAATCCTTAGCCGCCGCAATCTTGCCTTAGTGAATTCAATATGTTTTCATGTGATTCTGTGGATGTGCCTTTATGACTCTCATTTTCTTACTTTGTATTATTCCCTATTTTTCATATGAAATTATACATTTTTAAATCTCAAATTATTATACCAACAAAGGAGATGAAGAGTCAACTTTGGAATTTGTCAATGAAAATTAAAATAAAATTATATTTTCTATCAATAAAATTATTATCATAAGCCTAGTAACTTTAATGTGCTTGCTAATTAGGGCATTAAATGATCATTGACCTTCTAAATTGGTGTTTTGGTCCTTTTGGTGTGTCCCTGTATGATTGGAAGCGTACATTAACAATCAATTACATTATTAATTTACTCTTGATCCCACCAAACCTGTCTCCAAGTCGTGAAAAATATTTATTATATTATCTTATGAAATATACTGTTCATATTTATATATGTATGCATTGATCGCCCTCAAGGGGTGTGGCTCGATGGTTGAGAGCGGAGTTTGGCTTCGGTTAAGTCCCAGGTTCGATTTCATGCTAGTCTCAGCTGAGGTTTTACCTGTAAGTGGAGAACTAATTGGACCCTCAGAGAGGTGTGCCCGCTTGGCCCGTCTATAGAGTTTCCTCGAATCCAAAAAATAAAAAAATAAAATTGTATGCATTGATCAAATCGTTTGACTATTGATGAATCGAAGCATTATGTTATGAATAGCTTAAGGTCAACTTGCTTGTGCACTTGATAATATTTATTTCGACATTGATTGCATAACCATTTGCGAAGGTCTTTAATTTGTAATATTGCATAATTTTTTAGTGATTAAAAATAATAAAGATAATTTTTAGAAGAGTAAAAGACATAAATCTTCTCTCCTAGTTTTAAAAAAATTTAGAATATTCCTTATTAGTTTTTTAAAAAAACCCTTATTTTAAACTCAGGATAAAAAATAACGACCAAGTATTACCGATATAGCAACTCAATTTAGCTCTTAAACTCAACCAGATTCAATTAAAATTGACTTAAATTAATAAGTTAAGATAATTATAATAAATTACTAATTTGAGTTAAATTTAATTAGATTAGTTCAAGTTTAAGAATTGTGTTAAATTGTTATGTAAATAGCATTTAATTAGTAAATGTTTGGTGTTCATCGTCATTATGTTTTATCCAAAATTCAAAATAAGGATTTTTCTAAAAAAATAATTTTTTTGAGAATTTAAAAATCCTTAATTTTTTTAAAGATTTCTTAAAATATGAAAAAGATAAGTCTCTTTTACCCTTTTTAGAATAAGGGAAATTATAAAAGATGCATACATATTTTACCCTAAATAATACACTAAAAAATCTAATTTCATCCTAAACGTTGGGATATACAAATTATCATATTTAACCCAAACTTACACTACAAAGCATATGCACATATATGTACGTATGTATCCTTTAATTAAAGTACTGTAACATCACGCACAACAGCAAATAAATAAAAGATAAGAACGAGTCACAAAATATCTTCTTTCCCGCCAAAACGCCATTGACAAAGCACGACAACCACCACCAAGAATCTCTTTCTCTAGAGAGGGTCTCCGAATAAAGAAGTTGACAAATCAAAAGCACTCCTCTGAAGCTGTTAATCATTACTGTTAATGTTGGTGCAACAGGTGATATATCTAAAAAGTTGATAATCTTTTTGCATCTGTGCGATGTCTCCCATTGATTGATAGATCATGATCTTTTTCACTTCAATTATAGAATCCAAACTTTCACTCCTCCTAGGCTTATTTAAATTTTGAATCATAAAGTGAAGTGACCTGTAATGTGCGTTTAAAAAAGAGATCAATTTATCTGTGTATGTTTTTATTTTCGTGTGTCACCCAGTATTTTTCTTCATCCATTCATTCATTAAACGAAAACGGACACAGATAAATTGATCATATTTTTAAAAATAGATAGAAGGATAGAGGAGAGTATATGGTGACACACGAAAACAGAAACAACTACCCTATACTTTTCAAAAATATATATAAACTTTTTTTTTGGGTAATGTACAAAAGAGAATGACTTTATAAGATTTTGGACTAGTCCTTTATGAAGGGATGGTCCTACCTCTTTCAAATTTCAATTTCACTACTGTAATTCTCCCTCTTTTTTTAATATTAGATTAATTAATAATTTATCTAACATTTTATATTTTGTAGGACTCCAATCCCAAAGATTCAAAAAGGAGATTACCCTATTCATTCCCACAAAAAAATTGAAAATTTTCAAATGATTAGACCATTGGATTTAGGAGCCTTTTAATGCAGATGTTTTGGGATGGTTTTTAGATTTTCTTTTTTCTTTTTGACCTTTTCTTTTTCCTAGCACACCTCTTTTAGGAATCATACACGCCCATGCTAGTGAATGAGCTGGCCCTTTTGCTACATAGCCATGATGTCTTTTCTCTCTGACTCAGCAGCACTCAATACACCCACTGTGACTCACTCACTCACACAACCTATGTGTCAAAAAGGCTGAAATAGTTGTGACAAGCTGGCAAAAGGTATCATTTTCTCACATGTGTTTGTGTCTATATGCATATAAACAAAAGCTTAAAACTTCAAAAAAAAAAAAAGTTGCACTACTTTTAGTACCCAATGAAGAAAAGGCTGAAGCTGAAGCTGACGTTAAGCCATTCCTTCATTTTGTAAAGAGCATGTACTCAAAGATATTATTAGAGAGTTGTTTTGTAATATCCCACTCTTTTATAACCCGAACCCGAACCCGATATCGATAGTGATATTCGAGTCCATGTCCTGTGAGGATGGCGTGCTACATCACTCAATCATTTTTAAGCACAAAACCAAAAATTCCACAATAAAATCACATTTAGTTACATGCACCGGGAAATGTCATGAATGCATATACAGTCATTTTTATGTGCAAATTTCACTATTCACGTGTAAGGGTACGCATGAATATTTCGAAACAATCCTAAACACTTTCAGTCTTTTTCAAACTACTATTGTACCCTTCCCATCGGAGTGAGATGTTACATGTTTTATATCTTAATGATTTAAAGAAAAAGAATAAAGGGATAATATTAAATTAAATTTATTAATCTGTTTAAATTATGTATTTAAATATAAATTAGACAGCTTTAGCTAATAAACACAGCGAGTGGAAAGAAAAAAGGGTTGGTTTGGTGAGAGGCTATAAAAGAAGAAATATACATTCATTGCTTTTTGACTAGTATGGATCTTGATCTATGTTATTATAATGTTCAGGCACCAAATTGCAATATGTGTTCCCTAAACACGCTAAGTAGCTAGAAATGTTACACGTGTCCACTTCTAGATTTAGGGTTTATTTTTTCTTTCAAATCAAATCATAAATTTTCAATTTTGAAGTGGGACACCGTTTTAAAGATGAATTAAGATGGCTCAACAGCAATGAAAATCATAACGCTCCCTTGTTTAATCAGATCTTAACGGCGTTTAGTTTTTTTTTTTTTGAAACAAACGGTCGTTACCTTTTGAATGTGCACTAAGTAAATCTTTAAATTGACGCAATAGTTTACAAATTATGTCAATAAGATATTTCACACTAGATAAGTCCTATAAAACAAGCACGATCTAAAAAACGTAAGTAAGAAAAACCGAACATATAACCTTTTGATCTCATACTTAACCAACTCGACTACTTTTTAAAGAGCTTAACGATGTTTAGTGGAGACGGGGTTGAAGTAATGGGACCTTCGTACCGTATAATAATTATTATATTATATTTTATAAGTTAAGAAATATTCCAATAATACAATCAATAAATGCAATTTAAATCATATATTTAAAATAAACAGCAGAATGAAATAATAAAATAATTGTTTTGAAGAATTTAAAATATTTCAAATTCAAAACCTAAAATAATTCCCTCCCACGCCATATGACGACAAATAAATAAATTATTAATCATTACATGTACAGTACTAGAACTTAGTTACTTTTACATAACATGGTTTAGTCAAAACTCATAAAATCATGATTCCGACGTAGTTAAGAATTTTTTTACATGATAGAAAAGGAGATGCTTAATGTGTAAGTATATATTAATTATTATCTGTCCGTATTAATTTATATATTAATTAAATAAAAGACATAACTTTAACTAATGATTTAAAAACTCAACCGATTTGTCCGGTTCAATCGTAAATTTTTTTGAACTATTTAATTTCTCAGTTTCGGTCAATTTTTATAAATTTATAAGTTCTTATAAACTAAAATAAATAAATTCTTTTTCATTTAACAATTTTTTTAAATAAATTTCAAATTGTCTTTTAATCATATTTCAAAATTTGTAGTTCTATTCAATTTTTTAAGGTTTAATGAGGTTAAATTTTTAAAACTTAAACTTTTTCTCTTATCAGTTTAACTTTCGATTCGGATTTTAAAACCTTGACTTTACTATAAAATTATACTATTCAACATTCGTCTTAACATTTTCTAAATTAATGAGATAGAAAAGTATTAAATCTTTAAATAGGAATAACTATGATTTTTATTAAATTAATAATGTTGAATTTTATGTAGCTTGATCTTTTAATTATTATTTATCTTTTTATAATAGTATTTATTTATTATATGACACAATTATCTTTAAATAGGTTGTATTAAATTTTAAAATTTATAATATTGCATATTTTAAATGAAAATAGATATAAAACTCATAAAAAATAACATACAAATTTATATAATAACTAAACAATATTATAAAAATAAATAATAATTTTTAAAAATATAGTAATTAAAAGAAAAAAATCAAAAAACAAGAATTCTTTTACCCTTTCCTTTTTTTTTTGAAAAGATCTTTTACCCTTTCCTATTACTAAATTTTCTCGAACAGAAACAATATTAATGAATTTAAAATTAATTCACCGTCGTAATTGCTAATTTGTCAACCTCGAGTGGGTCAGAGGTGATTTTCGTGAAGTCAACATTTGTCTGCCACTACTCTTTGAAGCTTTAAGCAGAGACAGATAAAATGTAAGGAGACAATGAAACGCATTCCCTTATATCGGTGCTCACGAGCTTAAGTTTCACGGTCATGATTCTATTCTATCCATTTTTTGCACAATCCAAATAAATCCTAAAGCATTGATTGCTAGCTAAGGTACAACAACTACTATGGACATGATTTACTTACAATGAATGTGATTTTATTATAATTTGTATTAAGTTAATATAATTAAGATTTAAAAAAATTTAAGTGCCCTTTAAAGAAATGTTTAACTTCTTTATTTTAAACTAAAAATGTAATACGTAGTATAGACCTTATTACATAAGCAGGTTAACATAAAAGGATTAAAAACGAAGGTAATACAGAAATCTAAATTTCGGTTCTATCTCTGATTTCGATGTCGATTTTGAGCTCAAAACGATCTCGAATCTTTTGGGACGTATACGGAAAGTGCTTATTGAGACACGGCCTAAGTCTTCCTACAGTATTTTTAATACGTAAGCTCTCCTGACTGGTCAAAGATTCCTTATGTTTACAATTGATATGAGTAATTACCGGAAACCTTAACTTTTATACAGCTTCTATATCGAGTTTCTCCATCACAAGGACCCGATTTACACTAATTGGAATCTCTTTTTTATCCAATCGACACATTAATCTAGATCATTTATTGAGTCACTTTATTATCATTATCTGAATTAAATTACGTAACTTAACAGATAATTTATTTAAAACCCAAAAAATGCAATTAATATTATCTAACTTTATGAGAAAGGATAAAATTTTCCAACAAAAAATATTAGCATTATGTATGACTTAAAATAGATTAAACTTACGACAAAATATCCAATAAGGGTTTTGTTGAAATATAAAATCTAGAGGGATTATTTCAAAATAAACTTATAAAAGTAAAACTACTTTTTAGTCAAAGATAAAAAAATAATAATGATAATGAATAATTAAAAGAGCTTTCCTTTAAAATCATTTATATCTAATTGGGGGAATGAGTTACCTTCTTTTGAAGCAGTTGATGTATACAATGTTAATAATAAGATTAAGCTTTAATGCCACCAATAGTCCATGTAATGATGAATATTGGACACAAGTGGAGATTAGATGAACAAAGGCACGTGAAACTCAAAAGTAGATAAAGAAAGAACTTTTAAAAAAAAAAGAAATCTTAGTTGACAATTGACAATTTTATATCTTTTTTTCAATTTTACGAAAATTTTACAACAACAACAATAATAATATTTAATAATATGTAATTTTATCTTTATTTGACATATTTAAAGTTGAAGGTTAAATTTTGAGTTATTTTATATAAAATTATTGTAATTTAATTTAAATTTTAAAATAATATTATTTTATTTCTAAAATTTTAAATTGCTCTAAAGTTATTAGAAACAATTTATCGATTAATTAGAAATAAGGTTTCATATTTTCAAATTGTCATTTGAATTAAAACGAAAACTATGTTTTTTTAAAAAATTAAGATTTTTTTGAAAAATGCGTCTAAATATGCACATGAAAAGCTAGAGAAAGACAAATGGCGTAGGGTGGTCCCTAGTCAAAGCCCAGCCGTCCTTTGAGACCATCATGTGTTTCGCCTCGTCATCATGCCGTTTCCTTGAGGCCCATATCATGAAAATCATGGCTACTGAGTCAGCCTCTGAAGGCCATATAAGTATAGGGTCCCACTCTATCCACTTAGCCCCAAATGTGCCTGCAAAAACGGTCCAATCTAATAACATTTGATTGGAAAGTTGCTACTTCGTACTTTAATTAATTTGAATTTTTAAAGATATTTCTTTTGATTAAATCTGATATTTTTTTAAGATTTTAGTTTTCTAAATTTCCGAAAAATATTTTTGGCAGAAAAATAATATTTAATTTTCACCAAAATTTATAATTAATTATTTGTTTAAATTTCAAATCATTAATTCTCAAACTATGATATTTGACAATGTGAACGTGGCTTGGTTTTTATGGAAAATATTAAAAAAGGAAGTACCAAGAAACGAAAGTTGTCTAAAGGAAAAGTAAAAGATAAAACTTACTGAAATTTGAAAAGCATACAAATAAGTTCACCTTTGTAAAAGATCCCAAAAGAGACTGATTATAACCTATGGGATCATCGCAATCAAAGATTGTGATTTGAGAGCTGACAATAAACACTTTCGGTGAGTCACTTCACACTATATTCTATTTTTTGGGACCTTGATTTACCGCAAATAACGAAAGAATGCAGTAAGAAATGAGAATGAAGTGTAACCAGCAATAAATCTCATTCCTCCAATAATCTAGAGGAATGAAATATTGCTGAAAATGAGGAAATGAAAGTGTTACCTCTGTTGATTCTAAACATGAGTTTTCAGTTCCATACTTAAACCTTTTTTTCCCATTATTCCCAAACAAGTACCCCTCATTTTTTTTATACACACTTAATTCAAAAATTAAATTTTGATTGTTTTTTTAGTTATCAAAAGATATATAATAGCGTGTTATGATTTTAAATGTATTTTTAGTCTGTGTATGTCTGTATATATAGATTAATCATAGGGGTGAAATGATTTTTTAATTATTTTAGTCATCTTAAATAATATTTATTATTAAAATTATGTCAAAATAATCATGCAAACTTTACAATTTGCACATGCTTAATAATAATTCATATAATATAATAATTTATATTAGAAAAACTCAGGTGTAAATTTAAGAAAAGATTAATTATTTTTGTTAAAAATATCTCCAAGTAATTTTAAATAATAATAAATATTATAAAAATAAAGTTGGTAAATACAATCAAATTTGATGATGGGAAGGGGACCTACTAAACACTGCTGCTCAAGAACCTTGGAAACCTTATTCTCAATGCAAACTCGTGTTGTTGTTTGTTGTCTTAAGGAACATTTGCAAGATAATAGCCTTTTGGTCCCTGGAACTAATGCATAACAACGGCAACTTCTTAACATTTAAGGTTTTGATGAAGCAGTTGATGAAAATGATACATAGCTTGCTCGACTCGGGGTGCGTACCGACCGCTGATATAAGCAGGTGATTCAAGACCCCTTTGAACACCTTCTGATAGATTGATATCTTCCATCTGTAATCAGGCATTAAGCATCTAAGATTAGCCACAAGAAACATTTGCTCACTCTCAGTTAAGATAAACCAATTGGTAAGACTTATGAAGATATATATATGGATACCTGCACTCTTTCGCTATCCCTCAGACTTCTCTCAATAAAAGTTTTGTCCTCCTGAGGCCAAAATGTAAAAGTAAATGCCTGCTGGATCAAATTCTGATTACTTCAATGATGTCATGAGATGGATTTCACAAGCCACAAGAATCTCTAGATGCCAATTCTAATTTTAAACAAGACCATAGACCGAAGGAATGTAGCTCATGTTCAAAAAGCATGGTAAAAGAATGCCAATCCAGAAACAGATTTACTGCAATTTTGAGCCATTCAGTTTGAGATTTATCATTAACAGCAATTCACTCACTTCATCAAACACCGACAGAAATGCTAGTATAAAGCGGCTCCAAAGTCATTTTGAACAGAAATATCATCTCTAATGTCCAAATACTAAAAAACCATGTTCTATCAATGATAATGACGAAAAGAACAACAAAGCCGTATAGCAAACTGTATAAGTTGGATGTACACAAGCCTGCAAGCAAGCATATCCACCCAAATGTACTTACAGAGTTAGGTGCTTCATTATGCAGCAGTGTTCATGCATAAGTATACCTTAAGATGAGCCTCAATGAAGTAATCGAATATCACTTGACATTTCCTAGGTCCCAGTGGCAGTACCAGATTGGTGTCCATCCAAGGGCCGTATCTGTGTGGACCATAAAACACTAGTTACAACAGAGTAGGGATATGAAGCAGCCCACCAAAATCATCTGGATTATGTACCTATTGATCATGAAATTCGGATATATAAAAGCATATAAAGCTTTTGATCCAAGTCGATCAAAATCGCCTTCACTTTCTATTGAGCTACTTTCACATCTTTGAATGCTCACCTTTTCGTAAAGCTATATGGCAAATGAAAAATGTGCATAATTAGTCGTATTACAGTGCCTGATACAGTGATACGTGATGCTTAACGAATATATGATATCTCACGAACAGCTGCAAACCTGCCAGCCGTAACATTTTCCACCTCAGTTTAAGGGCTCAATTGATATATTCTTTTTCTAGTGAAGTAGCTCAAGTATACAGTGAAACTGAGTTTAATTTACATTTTGCCAACTTTAAATACAAAATTGCAGAGTGGTAAGTTAAAAATGAAAAAGCATACCGTGGTGGAGTAAGAATCAAAATTAAGACCAGATGCAAGGTCTTTGTGTGCATATGGTACATGGTAACCCCCATCTAAGTAGTTGTCACAAAATACCTGTCACAGATGATTTTGAAGGGGAAGGGCAAAGTGGCATTCGATTAGATTAAGCTACAAATAAAACAGGTAATAGCCAAAAGATCCATTGAAGATATCAACTCTACAATGAGGACAAGGAATCACATGACTTGTGTTCAGTTCCCAGGCATATTGAGAACTGAAAGTAATGATACTCTGTCTGACAAATATATCCAGTAAATCGTAGTGTGCATTAAAAGGCCTTGGAAATTTGCAAAGAAATGAAAGCTTTTCATTAGACAATACCTTCCAGTTACAGTCAATTTCATATACACGTCTACACAAATAACTCAGAGAAGAATCGACTCCGTTTGTCTTCAATAATTCTGAACAGCTACCAAGCCATTCCTTTCCCACCTTACTGTGACCAGCTTCCTCCCGATATGAAGTATCTTTGTCCAAATTGAGAAGAATAAATGGCCCCCAAGTTGCTACATGTATTGGTACAAGCCCATATTCCTATGCTTGATTGCCAGAGTGTTAACTGAATTATTCATCTAGCCTGAAAATGTATCACATGAAAGGAAAATAGAACTACCACTCTAGCTCTGAACATACTTTAACATCAAAGTTCTGCATCCCGGTTATCCTTGTTGCTTTAAGAAGTGATCCATCTAGTCCATATGTCCATCCCTACAGAAGAATCATTTCATTGTAAAAGGAAGAAACAAAAACAGGTCAGAAATATAGATTGCATAAGCTTGCTTTCCGATATATGAAATATAGATTACATGACAAACAGGTCATATATAGCAACTTCCAAAAGTTTATACCCAAGAACACCTCTTAAAATTATGGGAAACCTAGACATACTGATTTGTTTATATGAAAGAGTGCATGTTATTAAGTAGAAAAATGAAAATTGTGACAAAAGTAGCAGGAAGCTTCTTCACGATGGACAAGCATTGACATTGGTAGATTGCTACACCCCAGTATATCTCAATTACCAATTTTTATCCCTAGTGTATAAGTTATTCTCTACCAAGCCAGAAAACACAGAGGGTCATTTTTTGGTAACTGGAACTTAGACTAATGTACAAACTCAAAAACCTTTGCACAATGAAACTAAGCAGAAATGTTCTGGTCTGTATTTATTACTTCTTTCCCATAAAAAACCATTCTCTACCCAATCTGGAGAATATAGAGAGAATCCTGGATGCACTGACTCTTTTATAAGCAGGGATTGGACTATATTACAAAATAACAAATCCATGACATAAGGAAATGGACTCCGCATATCATGAAGCCAGGCAACAACAACTTTGTGAAGCAAGAGCTAATAAAGAAGTATGTTACTGCTTGAGCTCTTATACACAACTTTTTGAAATATTCTGTAACTGAATACTATGTCGTGCAATATTTCAAATGTGAAAAAAATTTCAAAACTGCTTTCCATTCCTCTTTATGTAACAATTCCAAGCTCATAATCTGATCCTGAGCTTGCAATAATGTTAGTTAAAACCAAGTTCACCATCAAGGTCCTAGCAACTATCTTTCTAATAATGAAGCTCACTTTGCAACTCTAGAAGCTGACGGAAAGGAATGAAAAGCTGCATTCAGAATTTGTTAAATGAATTTCTTCATGATGCCAACTTGAATTTCTTCATCATGCCAACCACAGATTCAGCAGAACTTTGTCAAGTATGTAACAATCTATACCTAATTATAACAACTTTACAGTCAAAATCACAAGTTAACCTATGCTCACATGGTAAGGGCATACAAAGCAAGATTTCTGTCCACTTCCGGTAGTAAGAAGAGAGGCGTGATGTCGACACACGTTGTGGAATGCATGAAGCTTCCCATTATCGTCCTTACATACCACAAACTCTACACTTCCTAACCTGCCATAGTTGAATCTATTTTTATTCATAAACAATAAATAAAACACAATACACTCCTTAAATTGTGATGAAGCAAACCAAGTATCTCCCTTGATCGTTCCAAGCAGGAAACGACCAAAGGCAAGCACCAAACGTCCAAAGAACAGGAGAACCTACAAAAGCAGAAAAAAGATTCATACTTTCCTGAGAAGAAGTCACGGGGATCCTTTATCTGATCGATGTATCCTGCAAACGAACATCGGTAATTAATTGATGATTTTCTCAACAGCCAAATACAGAATCTTCCTTTATTATCCATAAAGAACAAGAACAGCACAAAAGGTGAGTGAAGAAGATACTAACCAACAGCCTGCCAACCTCTGTAGAAGATACGATTGAGTTCCATGTCGTAAAAGGAAGGTTCAGTGTACCATGAGCTAGGTGGGGTCAAAGCTTTCTCCAATGGAAGATCTGGGTCAAATTCATCCACCAGTTTCCGCGAGTGAGTTTGACATGATTGAGGATTTCCAACAAGACAGCAACTGACCATCGAATGCTTGTTATGTTTCGATTGTTGTCTCTGTTTCAGATGACAAAGATATTGTCTTCCATAGTGGTTCCAAAGCACTGTTGGAGAACTGCGGAGGACACTGTTGCCGGCAGGTGGTTTGAAAATCACGATGGTTGCTCCGGTGGGGGTGAGAATTGCCATGACGGATTTTACAGAGGCACGTTAAGCGATAGTCGCTGATGACTGTGACCATCATCGTTCAGTATTTGGACTCTCTTGTAATTTTTGTCCTTTTTATTTAATCTTATTAAACCATCGTCGTTTTGTTTCATTCGCAACATAGTTTTATGATAAATTTTGACTTAAATTGAACCGCACGTAACAAGTTCCTCACCACACGATAACGATGAACGTAACGCGAAGAAGGTAAAGTTCAGAGATGAAGAAGATGAGGAGATGACGTCTGCTGAAGGAATACCATTACCCTCCTTCAAAGAGAAACTTATGGGGTCCAGGACTGAGACGACGGGACTTGACTTAGAAAAATAGCTGGATGTAGTCCTAAATCAAGACGATGTCGTGGTTCCTGAGGACATAGATATCCCATCCATTCAGTTCTCAGAGAGGATTAAGAACGTCTTAGATGCTTCTATCCAGCAAACAGTGGTTGTTCGTCTGCTCGGAGGAGTTCTGGAAATGCGGGGTCTGCAAACTAGCATTGAAGGCTTGTGGAAGGCTGGAGGAAAGTACAAGGTGGTTGATACGGAAAATCACTACTTTCTAGTAAAATTTCAACTATCCATTATTGATTACGTCAATGTGCTAGTGGTCGTCCCTGGTTGGCTCGGAAACTTGCCACAAATTTGCTACACCTCTAGGAGATATGGACATGTGGATAAAGAGTGTAAGGATGTTATATCAGTGGCTCCCACGATAGAGGAGGTTCAATTGAAGACCCCGATAGAAGAACCCAGTGTGGCAGAACCGTCAAACACAGATGAAGCCAAATTTGGACCTTGGATGCACGTGTCAGCTAAAGTGAGGAGACATTACACGAAGCCAATAACGACTATGGGAGGATTGTCGACTACTCTTAAAAGCCTGCAGATTTAGAAATTGACTTGTCGGCAAACAATCGCGAGGATATCAATATAGAAGCTATCCTAAGGTCATCTCCAACAAGGCACCAAAACATCAAATTTGGTGTTTTGGTACAAAGAATTTACTCCAACCAAGACACCAACAGAACACACTAAAATGGTGCAATGAATAGTAACACACCAAATTTGGTGTGTTACTATTCATTGCACCAAAAGTACAAAAAGATAACTTTATTCCTTTACTTTTTAGTATTTTCCTTTTA
>JAOSBP010000206.1:1919277-1930135 GCA_027563825.1 Erythroxylum mucronatum
ACCATGAAACAGGAGACGTTAACATTGGTGCTGGTGAATCTAGCAGCTATTATGGAGAGTGCAGACGAGTCATTGTTGCCTGGGGTGTACAAAGAAGTTGGAGCAGCTTTACACACAGATCCAACGGGGTTGGGTTCGCTTACTCTGTTTAGGTCCATAGTTCAATCTTCATGTTATCCATTGGCTGCTTATCTAGCAGCACGATACAACCGTGCTCGTGTGATTGCAGTTGGTGCATTTCTCTGGGCTGCTGCTACTTTCCTTGTTGCCTTTTCCTCTACGTTCTTACAGGTCCCTCTTTAACTCTCACCATAGCTTTTTTGACCTTATTCAGTATTGCTATTTGTCTTATTCCTTTCTGGCTTCTGGGTAATTTTTCTTTTTTTCAGTTTTGCAAGTTGTTCCAAACATTATCATTATCTGCTTTCTTTTTCGGGTGTTTCGTGGATATATGAGCAGATCTGTATGTTGGAAAAAGTTGGGGCTTGGATTAGTACTAATGTCATTTTCCGAGGACTTAAAAAGAGTTGGAATTTCTGGCTGCAGAGCTACCCCTCTTTCGATCTCATTGTTCCATTTCTAAAGAGGCCACTGTGCTTCAATAGAAGTTGCAAAAACAAGGGTCAGATTAATCGATGACCATGTATGAAAAAAAAAGGAAATAGAGCTTAAGTTTACAAAGAAGGATATTCTTTTTGTCTAATGGATATGTGAAGAAGAAAGCTTAAGACTAGCTGAAATAAGCCAAGAATTTGGAAGAAGAAAATATAACTAGAAGGTATTTGCATAAATCCATATTAGTCCTACATATCTAAGCTTATACATTGGCTGTGCTGATCACAAATTTCTGTTTTTCCTTGCCACAATCACAAATTCTAAGCTTGATATATCAGGTGGCAATCTCAAGAGGTTTAAATGGGGTAGGACTTGCCATTGTCATACCTGCCATTCAGTCTCTTGTTGCTGATTCAACTGATGAAAGCAATCGTGGCATGGCTTTTGGATGGCTACAGTTAACAGGAAAATTGGGTTCCATCATTGATGGTCTTTGTTCTGTTCTAATGGCCTCAACCACATTCATGGGAATACCTGGTTGGAGAGTTGCTTTCCATCTGGTTGCAATCATAAGTGTAATAGTTGGTATTCTGGTCCAACTCTTTGCCAATGATCCGCGCTTTTCAGAAACTGACAAAACCACTAAACGAAAAACTCCACAGCCTTTTATTGAATTAAAGGACCTGATCAAAGAAGCAAAGTCTGTCATGAAAATACCATGTTTCCAGATAATTGTTGCTCAAGGTGTTTCTGGGTCATTTGCTGGGTCAGCTTTTATCATTTGCCCCTATGTGGTTAGAACTTATTGGCTTCTCTCATGAAAAGACAGCTTTTCTAATGACTCTATTTGCAGTTGCTATTTCACTTGGTGGTTTGTTAGGAGGGTATATGGGGGATACACTTGCCAAACGATTTCCCAATTCAGGAAGGATAGTTCTGTCACAGATAAGTGCTGGTTCCTTCATTCCTCTAGCAGCAATTCTGCTGCTGGGCTTACCTGATGATCCATCTACATCATTTTGGCATGGTCTGGTTTTTTTCATCATGGGATTGATCACATCCTGGAATGCTCCTGCCACAAACAAGTAAGTGCTCTTGATTCCTTGTACTTAACTTTTGTATTAGGAGTTGGGACTCTTACTGAAAATGAGGGAAGAAAGAATGCAGTTCGTTTGTCAATCATTGCATTGGAATAGTGAACATGAGATATACATGATCTTGGGATAAAATTTAATAGTCTAGTTTAGAAAGTTAAGACTGAACTCCAGAAAACCTCATAGTGATTGTGTAATCACCAATAAAGATTTTTTTTTTGGGAGAAGAATCACCAATAAAGATGCTCAAATGTAATTGCTAAATTTGGATATCAAATTGAGAAATAGATTGGTTTGCTTTCTGTAATCACTGTTGAGCATTGATTGTTCAATCACTTTAACCAATGAATGGATATTTTAGGTCTGAGTAATTCTTATATAACATTATGCACATTGCTGAACTGCGGTGTGAGAACTGTATCAACCTTGGTTGTAAGTCTCATCATCTGTTTTGATCTTGTTGGAAATAATAATTAAGCTAAACCAGTTTATTCATTTAACCAAATTGTTATATTAGTCCAATTCTTTCTCCAAGTGAAATGCACTATTACAAGGAAATATCCCTTAGATTCAAAGTTAAAATGTGAAATTTTCATTCTGTGTCATGGTAAAGAAGGAGAGAGCCTAGTTGCGTAGGATTTTCTACTGGAAGCATGAGCTTTGATACTGGTCAAACTGTTCTCTAAATGTAGGTTGCTATATCTAAACTTCCTACCCTTGGTCTCTGTTTTGAATTGGTTATTAATGTCGTACGCAGTCCAATATTTGCAGAGATAGTCCCAGAGAGATCTCGAATGAGCATCTATGCTCTGGACATGTCATTTGAATCCATACTAGCTTCATTTGCTCCTCCTGCAGTTGGTATTTTGGCGCAACATGTTTACGGTTATAAGACTCCTGAAACATCATCACATGGTGTGGCAATTGAAACAGACAGAGAAAATGCTGCATCACTTGCTAAGGCACTATACACTGCAATTGGAGTTCCAATGGCTATATGCTGCTTCATCTATTCTTTCCTCTATTGCACATACCCTAGAGACCGCGATCGGGCCAGAATGACTGCATTAATAGATTCGGAAATGCAGCATTTAGAAACAGATAATTCTCCTACAGGACAAGTATACTCTCACCAACACATTGCAGAATCAAAAGAGTTGACAGTTGAAGAGGTAACCGAAATGGAATTAGAATATGAAAAGGATGTGATATTTGATTTGGATGATAATGATGAGAAGGCTCTACTGTATCACCAGCTAACATTATCAAACTCAGGACACTGACATCGTCTTGTCAGGGCAGAAGTTGGCCTTTCTGTATATTGTACCAAAACTTGGAATGACAGGAAATGCTTCGTCAGCACCATTCTTTGCCAAGATTGACGTTTTTTACAGGCGCTTTCAGTTTCACAATGACGAGATCCTGCAGAAATATTTTTCCCTTTCAGGCATGAGTAGGAACCTGCGATTTCTGTCATCTGAGAAACGAACTGACCCTGAAACTGGTCATCATCAGTCACAGGATTTAGACAATGATTCTTGCATTCAGAATCGATGTTGATTTCTTTTCATTATCTTGTCAAAAACTATTCTCTTCAAATTTTCTCAGCTTTTTTCTCCCAAAATTTCCTGAAACTCATCTTATTAGCTCATAAGGTTCTTAAGTATATTAGAAATCTTAAATATATCCTGAAAGAGACTAGGCCAACAAGGGGTATTACTGAAGATCTATGGAGCAAAAGTCACCATTAGACCTGAGGATTGAAGGAGACATATGAAACATCAGCACATGGAAGATGTCCAGTTTCTTGACAGACACTTCAATGAAAAGAAACAAGAATGTGATTGTGATATTTTCCTGCATGGCTAGGTCTCCATTTCACACTCCTTCATGTGCATCACAGATGGGATAATAAAAAATCATAAAGCAAATTTTTTTCTTTTATTCTGGCTTTTAAAACCTGAGGTCCAGTACCTATCATCATCAACTACTACTCTGAAAGGTACGGAATGACAGTGATTCAAGAAGAGCAAGTGAAACCACAATTTGATATGGCTCAAGGATTTCTTATTTCCAATTTCCCATTGATGATGATAGGTACTGGACCTTAGGTTTTAATACCTTATTCTATATGTTTTATATTATTTATTTTATTACTTATTTATATATTTTTTATACATATTTATTTATTTATTTATTTATGTCTATTTTTATTTTATTTTATTATTTTAATATATATAGGTATATTTTACGTGTATATATATAATTTTTTAATTAGTATTAAACTTCTTAAAACTTTTAATTTAGTGATTCAGCTTTTAAATTTTATATAACTTGTTGAAATAATAGATGAATATTTATGTAGTGGCAGTAAAAATAATTTTAAATCTAATTTTTAAAATTTTTTAAAATTTTATATATTAAAAAAAAAACTATAATGCTGGTGCATCTTTTAAAAGTAGACTCGCCGGACTTTGACTTGCCGATTTCTTACATTGGAAACTGTGTGAATGTTCAGAGTTCAGACGATTGTTGCAGCCAAGTCAACTCGGACGACTTCCAGTAGGGAAAAGGAAAGAAGAACCACGAA
The DNA here is from genome assembly GCA_027563825.1 of Erythroxylum mucronatum. Lineage (NCBI taxonomy): Eukaryota > Viridiplantae > Streptophyta > Magnoliopsida > Malpighiales > Erythroxylaceae > Erythroxylum > Erythroxylum mucronatum. Next base: position 1,923,517 of record JAOSBP010000206.1, read on the forward strand.
GGGTTTTCCTTTTGCTTTTGATTCCTGTCACCAATTCGAGTCGAACACACCGACTCTGAAATGGAAGAAAACCGTCAGTTCCACTTTTTCTGTTCCTAATTTGTTCGACCTCATTTTATCTGCGTATTTATATAGGTTTTATATAAATAAATGTATAGCTAAGATGAGAAAGGATAGAATAGGAACAGCAAAAATAAAATAGACAATCTTATCCCTAAATAATATCTTCCACAAAACTCCTTTATTTATCACAAAGTTTGTGGATTAGGTTTAGAACTGATAATTGGTACAGACATTTGGTATCCTCTAAAACATGGGATCAAATCTCTTGTCTTAATTATGCTGTTATTATCATGTTCCATTAAATCTAATTCACATATTTATATGGATGTTATATAAATATATGGATACGATTTAATAAAATAGGGTTAAAACAGAGAATTTGATGCGTTAAATTATACGTGATTTCAACATTTTTTTAATATTAAAAAAGAGATAAAAATTTGGCAAACACAATTCTAATTAATTGACATAAAATATTTAGTTAATAAATTATTACATTTTAATTTTAATTTTATTAATTAATTGTTTCTATTATAAGAAAATCTATTACAAGTAACAAAGTTGTCAATAAATGTAACTCGTTAAAAGTCGAAGTCGACCTATCTAGTACACAACAATCTGGGAACTTAAAATTTTATTTATAATTTATTCCAATTAAACTTTGAAACTTCTCTTTTAAAGTGAACCTTTGTTTGTTTGATTTTTGAGCTTTTTATTTAAATTTTTAATTTTAAAATTTGATAACTTTCAAAAATTATAATTTTTTTGATTAAAATTCATCTGAAATCTGAACTAAAACTGCTAAGTTCATACAAAAATATTTAGATCAAAATTTGATTAACTTCAAGTAAAATATTTAAGTATCTTAAAAAATTCAACTTAAATTTGATAATTTTTAATTTAATTAAGTTGAATTTCTTTTTTTAATTATTTTCCAAGCTTGTCAGGAGTTGATGAATCTGGGTACCTTAATGTGAGACGGATCTTTTGTTTTTTTTTTTTTGTCTCTATCCTATTTTATAAATCTCAATAATTTATTTATGTAAGTTTTACATAAATAAATGACTGAAATTTATCAAATAGAATAAAGAGAGGATAAAATGGATAAAAGATGTGGTTGCATTAATATATGCTGGCCGTAAACTGCAAAAGAGAACATGGTCTTTTATCTCATTTTTTATATACCAATTTTGTCCTATTTAATCTCAACCATCTGTTTTAACGAGTACAATGTAAATAAATAAATGATTGGGGTGAAATAAAATAAAGTAGTTACGTGCAAAATAGGTCGGAGGATCTGAGCGGCTACAAAGGGCTCTACTTTTACTTAATACGTTATTTTCTGGAAAGACGAGACTCTTATCGGACGGCAGTAGCAACACCGGGACCTGTGAACTGTGTACTGAAACCGCGGTTTATCTATAAGTAGAACTTACATTGGAATTGGAATTTCATGCCTTTCTAGTTTTTGCTACTTCTTGTCATGTGAGCTTCATTTTTTGTCCATTTTAAGGTATGATTCAATCACTCGCTTCCATCAATATCCACTCCTTCCTTCACTAATTCCACCTCTCTCACATTCAAACAAGTTTCTTACATCTTCTAAGCGCCTAAGTTAGATCCTGCAAGATGGTTCAACTCAGTTTCAGAAAGGTACTTCTACTTCATCTTGTTCTGCTTGTGTTTACTTGTCTTCTTCTTTGTGCCTCCTCAGAGGGTCATCTGCTTGAGGAAAATCAGGTTTTAGGTTTTAGTGATAGAAGAATGTTGTTGGAAGTGAAAAAGGATGAGGACAATGTTCTGAAGGAGAAGAGCAAGAAGAATCAGACCAAGCTCATCAAACCCAATTCGTCTCCAAAAAGCCAAACCAAACTCCTGAAAACAAACCTGCCTGCCAAGAACCAGACCAAACTGAAGTCCGTGAATTCAACTCAAGCAACATCGACTGGTGTACTGTCCACAGCTGAGCTCAAGAAGCTCAATTCCACCTCACTACAAAAGAAGCTCAACTCCACATCAAAAGCGTCCAACTTTACAAAGACTAATACTACCCCCTCCACCAAGAAAAACTCAGATCTGATAAAACCAGGTTCTCCCAAGAACAAAACGACTAAACCCGCTTCCACAAACCAAAACCCAACTCCCAAAGTCAGTGACACTGAATCCCAGAAACAAAAGAAGACCCCAAAATCCACGAAACAGGACCCTAAAACCACTCAGGGTCGGGCAAGTAAGCAACCCGTGAGTTTGGTGGACCAACAAGATGACGATGATCTAATCTCTGAGTTCAGGGACTTACCCTCCAGGTTCCAACAAACAATCCAACGAGACTTCGAGAGCATCTCGATCACTTCCAAGAAGTACATGACAAAAGCCAACAAAGAAATGACAAGAGGGTTTAAACCGATAGTCGGAAACAAGTACGCCTCCACCATTGCCTCAATAGCCTCATTCGCTTTCGTACTGATCCCACTAATCCTTGTCTTGTTAATCGTCAACCATATCAAAGCTTACTTCTCCATCCAGAAAGTCCTGATCTTTATCCAAGCTTACCTTTCCATCTACTACTCCATTCTCTGCCTCACCTCTCTGGTCACCGCCCTCGAGCCCCTCAAGTTCTTATACACCACGACGCAATCCACTTACATCTGTCTAATGATACTCCAGACACTTGGCTATGTCTTGTACTTGTTGCTCCTTCTCATGCACTTGGTTCTCGTGTTCTCGACCGGGTCCGGGTTGGGGTCCAGACTTCTGGGTCTTGGTCAGACCTTGGTGAGTTTCGCCGTCGGGTTACACTACTACGTGGCGGTGTTTCACAGGGCGGTTCTGCACCAGCCGCCCAAGACTAATTGGAAAGTTTACGGGGTTTATGCCACGTCTTTTCTTGCTATTTGTCTGTTTGCCAAAGCTGATCGGAGAAAAAAGACCTATTTGGAGGAAGGCGGCGAGGAGGGTAAGAAGAATTAATCAAAATTGCAATTTTTAAAATATAATTTAGGTATTTACAAAGAAGACTCGCAAGAACTTTGCAAAATTATTGTAATTTCTGTATTTTATCCAAATAATTACCAATAAAAATTATTGGTAACAACTTCTTAAATTGTAAATTATTACGTCATTGCAATTGTGAATAATACAATATAAATTCATGTTTTCATTTAGAAACAATTTGAACTTAGTAATATAATTCTAAATCATTCTATAGTATTTAATTTTAGATAATAAATTAATTAATTTTAATTGGATCGATTGAATTAACTTATAATTAATAATATTAATTGAATTTAAATATAAGTTTAAGCATTTAAATTTAATTGAATTTAAACTTAAATTATAAGCAATAATAACGTAATAGGGTTTAAAATAATACCGTTATGACTTTATAATAAAAATTATGACAACATTTTAAGCTATAATAATAATAATAATAATAATAATAATAATAATAATGTCGTGACTATTTACTTATTGTTTCATAATATTGCAAGTGCGAAATTTTGAGAGGTCTAGTAATACACAGTCTTACCTCTAATTAGTAAAAAGAGTGGTTTATTATATTTATTTTATATAATAAACTAATTAATGATCGGTTGAATGAACTTAAAATTAATAAATTAAATCAATATTAATATATTTAAATATAAATTTTAAATTTTAAATTTAATCCAATTCAGACTTAAATTATAAACAATACTAACATAGTAAAGTTTGTAATCATAGTAAGAATTTGAACTATAATTAAGAATATCACAGTGACTATATTTATAATTAATTTTAAATTATAATCCCATAATATTTAATTACAAGCAATAAACTAATTAATTTGGTTTGGACCGATTAATTTCATTTAAGATTGATACATTAAATTAAAAATAAATTTAAATATTTAATTTAATTGGGTTGAATTATCTTCTTTGTCTGGTGAATAGCAATCAGCCACACAGTGTCGGTGGACCATTCAACCGACAACATTTGTAGAGAGGTCAGTCTCGTGTACATACGCATATGTATATACTTTTGTATGATTTTGATCTGAATCTCATAAAAGATTGATTGTAACTTGCGACTACTTTTCCTGCAAAAAGCGACTTTGGTAGTGACCACTAGATCAACGGCCTGTGTTTGGCCAGTGCCATTTGTCAGAATAAATTAGGTTATCCGGCGTCGTTGTCCAGTACTGAATGGGTTGAAATGAAACGATTTACTATCTATTATTGTTTCACGCCCCTTGTTTAAAGACTTTCTTTCTTCTTAAAGTCTACAATAACCACAAAGCTGCTTTTCTTTTGGATAAGTCTTTATGATTCGAGATGATAATAGGTGGGGCATATGAGCTTAATTTGATTGAACTGTTACCGTTTCGACAGGCAAGGCCGCCTATATGTATTTTTGATTCTATTCGACTTGAGAGCTAATAATATTTTTTAACATTTTTTTCAAAAAAAAAAGGATTAAATAATATTATTTTGGGTAATTTGCTCAAATTTGAAGTTTTAATTAGAATAGTACAACAAGAGTTTGTTTAAATTGTAAATTGTAAATCGAATTTGAATTACATATTCCCATAATTAAATTGAGCTGAAACGATTACGTATTTAATTCTGATCGAAGGGAAAAAAATTTAAAAAATTATTGATATTAGTTAATAAAAATTGTTTTAAACATTCTGAGCAGTGACAACAATATATGATAATAAATTAAAAAAAACAATATATGATAATAGATTGAATTAGGATTCAATGATTTTTTTTGAGTATGCATGTAAGTGAACAAGGAATAAAAGTTAGGCTCATCAATTTCGAGATACGAAGCCCTTCTCTTTAGGCCCAAAACCTCTTTTAGACTTCAAATGCTTTGTGATTACTTTCTATTAGGTTAATTATGGAATGTATAAAATAATTTGTAAATTATATTTTAAATAAATTATTTAGTTTAATTGATTAATTTTTTTAAGTGTGTTGCAATTTGAATCAAATCTTAAAACTTTCAATTATTGGACTATTACAATAATTTGTTGCAAAGCCCATCTCATTTAAAGGGCCTCTTTCAAAGTTGGGTTCGGAATGAGATTGACCTGAAGTTTAATCGGTTTCAAAAATCACAATTCGAATCTTAATTAGTGAATTAAGTTCCAATAGTTTTTAATAAGTTTAAAAATGTTATTGTTTTATTTAAAATAATGTCATTTTTATTTAAAATTTTAAATTTAGAACTGAGTCGAGTAGTAAAATCTAAACCTAACCCGATCATCAAAAATTAAAAGAAAAAAACTCAAATTTAGCTCAAAATTTGATTAACTTAAATCAAGTTCTTTGAATTCATGCTAGGTCGAGCCTAACTTAGAATACCATCCTTGATTACAGGTGAATGGGGCAATTTAATAGTAAACTATTTGCCTTATCTACACTAGCCAAGTGATGATTAGGGTTGGGTTTAAGCAATGTGTCTCAGGCTCAAACGAAGATTTAGCCTAAGTGGCTTGGTCCAACTTGATTGCCATTCCTTATTGATACGTACCAAAAGTCACATTCGCTTTCATTGGTCCCAAATGTTATTAGATTGAACCACTTGTAATATGCCACCGAATAAAACAAACTTGTACTTATTTTTTCCAAGTCTTTACGCTAACTTTCAAAAGAAAGAAGCTCAAGTAACAACTTGACTACCCGAAACTATGCTAATTACATAAAATCATTATCAATCGTTTTACATAAAATCATTATCAATCGTTTTTAAATGTGCACGAATGAATTTATTAATTCACATAATATTTTAATATTAAATAAGCTATTTTTTAATTGACTCGGGCTCAAACTTAGATTCGGATTGAGAGCCTGTACAAACACTTTAGAGTAGGCTTAGGAGATGTTTCATAAACAGCTTATCAGTTGTTTTTCTAACTTATTAACTAAAAATTAGCCTTTTGATTATCTTAAAAAATTATTGATGTATTTGGTGAATGACTTAGGATTTTTAAAAATTCCGTAAGAGGAGCTTTTGGAGTTAGCCGTTTGCCTAATGACAATATTACCCTTCACTTTACTTTTTACTTTTACTTTGTCTGTTTTTGAAGTTGGTTTTTTTATTGTACAATTATGTCATGAAGTTTGGAAAAATATAATAAATAGGTTAATTAAACTTTTTAATCTTTATTTAATTTTATAATATTAATTTACATTTAAAAATACTATAATATTAAGTTTTTGAATATAAAGAGTTACATTAAATTAATATTTTTATAATTATTATATATGGTTTTATAATTATTATATATGGTATCTGTGACATACTATAATTATAGATTTTTAATTTATTAAATAATAAAATTTACACATATTAGTTGAAAAATACTAATATGATGCAGCTCGCTGCATCATTCATATTAATAAAGAATTTAATGTTAGATTATTATTATTATTATTATTATTATTATTATTATGTTTTTATTAAAGTTATAAACTTAATTCTTGTAAAATTAAATACCAGGCACCAGCTAGCACGATAGCAAAGACGATGGAAAAGTCGACCAAGCTCAGGCCCAGATACACCGCAG
>JAOSBP010000206.1:1931406-1944085 GCA_027563825.1 Erythroxylum mucronatum
TAGATATATTTTAATTATTCAAAATAAGTGTCATTCTTGACTTTGTATGCATATTTATAATTTTACTTCCAAAATTACCTTTTAATTTCTCTCACATCTTAATTACATAGATTATATTTTCAAGGTACTTTAATATGTAATTAATAAGAGTATATCAGACATTTCATTAACTTTCTTAATAAGTGTGCATTCTTTTAAAACGACACTTATTATGAATCGGAGGAAGTATTAAATTAAGTTATTTATATAAATGATTTTACTGGTCATGTAATGGTTTCTATTAAAATAATTGGTTTTTTTCTTATTTTTATCTTATATTTGAACTTATTAAAAATTTGGGATAAAATTGAAGTTTTTATATAATTTTAAGGAGTTTATTGTTATTTTTGTTATTTTCAGTTTGGAATTCAAAGATTTTGTAAGAACATAATATGTTAAATAATTGTAAATATTATAAATATAAATTTAAAATTAATAAAAATGTATTTATATTTTTATCTTATATTTGAACTTATTAAAATTTGGGGATGAAATTGAAATTTTCGTACAAGCTTAAAGAGTCTATTGATATTTCCGTTACTTTCAGTTTGGAGTTCAGTGAAACGGTAAAGAACGAAGCAAGACCGCTCCGAGGAGAGACGGGGCATGTACCAAAATGGGACCCAGAGCCCCCACTAAGCAGAAGATATCTCCACGCGCTGCCTGTGTCACTCCATCTCCCTCTTACTCAGACCGAGGCCTAACTTCACAGTAGTGGGCCCCGTGCTTGTAGTGACAGCGACTGTTAATAACTGCGAGTGGGGCTAGACAAAAGAACTCGAACTGTTGTATTAAAAAACAAGAGGGAAAGTTGAAAGAACGAGAGGTGTTTTGTGTTTTGTTGATTACAATACAAAAGATCCTCCTCTCTCCGCTGTCAGAATCAGAAACAAATCAGAACAAAGCCGCCTTACTCCGATCACGATCATCCCGCCCGCCGAGCTGGACTGCCGCCGACAGACTTTGTCTCCCAAAATGTCCGTTCCTTTTCATCTTGGTGGAGGATTTGGTGGTCTCGAGGTCTTCGGCTTCTTTCTCCCTTGCTTGCTGAAGTGGTCTCGTCTCTTCTCTTTTCTTCTCTTCCCATGTTCTTGTCATTTTCTTATTACCTTTTATTTTCATTTGGTTTTTGCACCTTCTTCTCATTAATGCTGCTTCTCTTTTTTCTTTTTTTTTTTGGGTCAAAATCTATACTTTTGATCACCTTTTCACAGTTTCCATCATATAGAGTAGGCTTTTCTCCATTGACAGCGTTTTTTTTCCCTGTGACTTGGTGTTTCAGTGGTTCTTTTTTGCTCCCCGTTTCGCTTGTTGAATTCGATTTGTTTTTCTTTTTAAGATCTGAATTACTCATGTTGTTGTTGATGTTTTTGTTTAAATTGAGATTCTTTATGTAATAGGATCTAAAGAAACTGACTTTTGGATTCTATGATTAGTTGCATCTAGGTAGAACGATGATCAGTTTGTAATCACTCATGTTGATATTTGTTAGGTGTTGATCCTTTGATATTAGCTACAGAAGCTCTAAGGAAAGATTGCCAATAGACTGACTATAGCAGTTGGAATTTTTATTCGATTCCAGTGAATGGTTTTTAATGGTACAACATATATCATTTTTCTTCTAATCTGTGTGAGCTGAGAACAGCATTATGTGAAGGGGAACAACACCATTTTGTCTATCTTGTTTCCATGTGATCGATTTCAAATTGTTGCAGAAGTTTCAACTTGGACAGTGTGTGGCACTTTCCTTATATTTCATACTTGGTTGAACGAAAATTTGTATTTAGTTTGTCATTGTGTGTTGACCATGTAGGAGACATCATTGAGGAAATGTCATTGTTCTCCCGACAATTATACTGTTTTTGTGAATATGTGTTGTGACTGGAAATTTACGTTCTTTAGTTTTGGGTTGAATGTAGTTAACGTGTCCACCTAGCGTGGACGAGGAATTGAGTCGGAGGTCTATGAATTCAAGCAATTGAGTATCTGAGCATGGATAAAATCACTACGGACTGTCCATACCCTGGTTGCTTTTTCTGTGTCATGAAGGAAGGGAATCCCAGCAAGCGTAGAGCAAGAATATTAAAATTCTTTAGAGAACTCCCTTTGCAAGATGATGATGGCCAGGTTCTTCCAATTAGTGGCCTCTGGAACACTGCAATGGCCCATTCCAATGACCCTGAGTTCATTGAATTGGGAATTTTCGAATGCATGGTTTCACTTATAGGGAAAGGTTTAAAGAATCGTCGCTGGCTTGCTCACGACCAGAATATATACATTCCCTACTATGCAGCACATATCATTGGATCGTATACTATGAATATGGAAGAATTTGCTGAAAGTGCTGTCCGCGCTGGTGTAATTCCTCCCTTGGTTGAGCTTTTGAGAGGGAGGTTGACATGGGTGGAACAAAGAGTGGCCGTGCGAGCTCTTGGACACTTGGCTACTTATGCCCGCACTTTTCCCTCTATAGCGAGCCACAGTGAAATCCTTGAGCTTTCTATCCAACTTGCAATGAGTTCACTAGAAATAGTCTACTCGCACTTTTACCAGTTTTTTGATAGAAGGCTCGGTTATCACTGTGATTTGCTGACTCGTGGCATGGGAGGTGTTGAAATGGAATCGAGAAAAGCAGAGGAATGGGCAAGTCAGCTGCAGTGCTGGTCTCTTCAGCTTATTAATTGCTTCGCTTTCAAGCCCGAGTTTCTTCCCACCATATGCAAGCCTGAGTTCTTAGTTAAACTTCCCGGGATGTGGGGTGGCCTTGTTAACGAGAACTCACCTGCTGGTATAGGTTTATTGAGAACAATTTGTCATCATAAACTTGGTCGAGGTCCTGTAGCTAGCTGTCCTGGTATTATTGAGGCACTGTGTAATATCGCTCGCTCCTCAGATGATTGGCAGTATATGGCTGTAGATTGTCTTCTTTGGCTGCTTCAGGATCCTAGTACATGCCACAAGGTAAATTGATCTTTGGATATTCTACTTTAAGTTAAGTTGGTTTTCACCTGATGTTTCTTTCTATGTCGTATAGGTGATTGATAAGGCAGTGCCTGCTCTTGTAGACCTGGCAGAGATTAAAACACTTGGTGATCACAAGAAGCTTGGGGATTCCATTATTAATGAACTGCAGGAATGTATTCAATTACCAGGAACGGGACGCAGCTCGATTTCTAGCCGAACGAAAGAATTAATCGAGGAAGTGTTAAATTCTAAGCAAAGATTGAAATGGGAAAAGAATATGCCAAAAGAGGACCTTCATATTAAGCAGGCAGCAGCATTGGTGATCAAGCTTGAAGGGAATTCCCATTTCTCATCAGGGAATATAGCTGGAGCTGCATTGAAGTACTCAGAGGCCTTGGCCCTCTGCCCGATGAGGTCCAGGAAAGAAAGAGTCGTTCTTTACAGTAATCGAGCTCAGTGTCATCTTCTGTTACAACAACCCTTAGCCGCTATAAGTGATGCTACCCGTGCACTTTGCCTTCACAGTCCTCTTAATCGTCATGCGAAGAGTCTTTGGAGAAGATCTCAGGCTTATGATATGCTAGGCTTAGCTAAGGAAAGCTTGTTAGATGCTATTCTGTTTATTAATGAATGCTCTCAGTCGAATGATCCCGATCTGTCTTTGAGGCAAAATAAAGTTCCAGACTACGCTGAGCGATTGGTTAGGAAGCAAATGCGTGCAGCCTGGTTGTTTAGAGAGGCAGCTATCAAACACGGCGGTGTCCGCTCTGAGGGTATCACTGGTCACATGCGTGGACAGGAAAGTGATGATTCTGAATGGGAAACAGCCAGTGAAAGTGATATAGGAAACGACAGAAGGGATGCAATGGGTGATGAAGATGACGACGACGACGACAACGGAAGTGAATGGAAGGAATGATGATGGCGGAAGGAAAGATAAACACGATAAGCCATCATTGAAAGGTATCATTCAGCATTTCAAACTTCAGTAATAAAACTGTAATGTACTTTTTACACGTACCTAGTGTCTTATGTTTGGAAATTCTCAAATATGTAAGATTTTACCGAAACCTTACCTACATCATACTGTTCACGTATGATGATTATATGGTCCATTTAATCGTGAACCCATTAACTCCCGCACCTTTTGTCGCCTATAATATCCGACCCTTTGTCTCTGTGATGGCCAGAGACTGAGTAGGTATGCAGTGGTTTTAAAAACAACATTGGTTTGGTCCCTATCTTCTCCACGCGTCTGTTGACACCATCGGTTGTGCTAAGGAAGAGGATAAAAGCTCCAAACTTCTCAAAGACACCCAGATCTTCGGTGGAAAGGCGATGGCTGAAGGTATATTGTTCTTGGTTTAAGCTTCCGTTGCTGCATATATACATATATATATATGGTCCTTATATGTATGTATTTTGTACGTAAATGTTTGTATGAAATGCATGCTACTGCTAGGTTTTATTTTTCATTTGGTATCAAAGCACTAGCTCACCTCTGTCTTGCCTTAGAAACCATCGAACAGTTTGCCTCTGTTATGGTTGCGTTTCTGCCGACAACTTGAACTTGTGGTTGTTGGATTTTTCCAACGTTTTTAACATGCTTGATACGTTAGAGTCGTGTTTTTGTCATCAATGGAGCACTCGACGTCGTCTGGACCGTGAAGGATGAGGAGGGACGATGACCGTACGTGGAGCTTCGGACGTTGTTATTCGTGGAGCATTGCATGGTCGTTTTCTCGACGTCTTGTGCGGTTCGCGACATCCACGTCATCCCAACACTAGCATCCGTGCAAACTCTAGCGTCCTCTGCTGGTCTAGAGCGTCGGGGCTCCGACTGGTTCCAGCCGGGTCGTGCGGTTGAAGACGACCCCGACCTTTTTTTAAAATAAAAATTCAAATTATTAACATTCAGTTTGTTAATATTAGTGAGAAATTGGGTTAATTCAGATCTAATTTTTAACTATAAAATCATTTTTGGGTCTTAATATTTTATGAAAAAGATTAAGTTTTAAATATGTACGTCTTATGATTTAAGTTGATGACATGCATATGATGCTTGTTAAATTTTGCACAAATTACATGTGATTAATTGAAAATTTTGTGTATATAAATTCATGATTATTATACATGCAAAACTAGATTAAATATTTTGTGCATTCTTATTTGATTTATTTGCATTATTTATGACTTGATGCAAATATTTACGCTTTAATTTAAAGCTTAAAATTATGTTAGTGATCATATGATTTTAATTAATTGGGAGTAACCACAACAACTCAAATTAATTATAATTATATATGTAGTTTTTAGATCACATTAATACATTAACTGTAATTAATCATACCTGATATGATAAAATCTACCCACAAGAATTTGTTATATTTGTGTGATTAATTAGGATAAAATATTGGATTATATTTCTTAATTTACCTACAGGAATTAAGAAAAAAAACATAACTCAATAGTTTTATCATAAGATTTCGGATGAATCTAATTGAGTAAAACTTTGACTCACAGGCAAGTTTTATGTCGCTAAGAGTCATCTATTAAATGCATGATTTACATTGGTAAATCATGAATTATTATTGGTCTTGAAATATATATAACGAGCATATATTTTATTTCTTAATTTGCAGTTACTCAACTATTTAATATTCAGTGTGATATTCCCGAATTGAGAGGTGACAGCTATAAGGCTTGGAAGGAGAGAATTCTGCTTCATTTAGGCTGGATGGATATAGACTATGCTATTAAGAAGACCGAACTACCGAGTACGACTGAAACCAGCACTCTAGAAGCTATTGCTCTTTATGAAAGATGGGAGAGATCTAATCGTCTCTCCGTGTTGTTCATAAAGACTAAAATATCTACCGGCATTCGTAGTTTTGTTGACTAGCATAGTAATGTGAAAGATCTATTAAAGGCTATTGATGAGCAATTCGCTACATCTGATAAGGCCCTTACCAGCACTTTAATTATGCAGTTGTCATCCTTAAGGCTCACAGGAATAAAGGGCGTACGTGATCATATTATGCGTATGAGGAACATAGCGACTTAGTTGAAAGCGTTGAAATGTACAATATCATAATCTTTCCTAGTGCGTTACGTTCCGTGCGCTCTGCCATTTAATTATACCAACGACCACCCTTCAGCAGACAGCAGGGAAGCCTCCTCGCCGGCCATCGTCGAACCCAAAAACAGACCTTCGATAATCAAACCTTTTAAACTAGACAACACGTGTAAGGTCAAGCAGAAAACCTAGACAAACAAAGTCAAGAACTGAAAGAAGGCCGGCAACGACAATCACAAAGGCATTTTCATCAAATTCAAAACAATAACTCACCTCTCCTCTTCCTCTACCGGTGAAGTCCCCGATCAGCGGCGGATAAAGCGATCACCCAACAAGACAAGACTTAATCAACACTAAAAGATGCAAACTTAAAAGGAAGCAAAGCATATAACACCAGACGCAAGTTACCACTAAGGTTCTTTATGGTTGGTGAGAAAGTAAAATAAATTTAAAATATAATTTTTTAAAAAATAAATTTATAAAAGTAAAGATATGATAAATGAATATGTAAAATCGTAAAATCTATGAGAAAATATGCTAATGACATGTTTAGTTGAGGAGAATAGTTACGTGCTTCTAATAAATAGTTATTTTTTTTTGGTTAAAAATGATATACAAAATAATTAATCTTAGGTTTAATTATTACTACATTTTAAAAATAAATAAAGATATCTTTCTTGCCTTTACTTTTTCTTCGAAACGCGAAATAAATAAAAATAATCTTTTTTTCTTTCTATTATTATTATTATTATTAAAAAAATCCTAAGTTCAATTTAATTTAATATTAAAATGAGTGTTTGAATTAAATTGTAATTGAGTTAATTTTTAATCTTAATTAAATATAAAAATTAAACTAACTCGCCTGATATAATATAATTATATCAAATTACGTTAAATCCAAATTTAAGTATTTAAACTCGATTAAATTAAAACTTTAAGAATTTAATCCCGACGTATAAATCCTCCTTATAGCATCACCATTTCAAATAAGATAAATATAAGAATTAGAGGAAATATTTAAATCAATTAATTAGAAGTAATAATGTTTAGATTGTCATAATAGCCCCATGATCAGCATCTTACTAGAAGATTAAAAAGAATACATAATTTCTAAAAAAAACATAAAAAGGGATATGGAGCTATAGAAACTTATTATTAAAAATGTATTATTTAATTTAATTTTCACGTAAAAAGAAGGTATAATAATTATAATAAATAAAAAACAGAAGTAGGAAACAATATTATAATCAGGAAATAATTCATTCCTCAATAATGGTTTGATACAGCCAAATATCCTCTGTATTTCAGGACTTCTCTTTTGTTGTATCGTTAATTCAATTCTATAACTGATCAAATTCTAGGGTTTTGATTCGTTTTCCATTTCTAGTCGATCGAGTGTCTCGCATACATACTGATTTGGATTTCGAAGACTGATCAGTTGTTGATACTCTGCTCTCTTGCTCTTTTGAATTGCCAATTCGGAGGCGAGGTATGGGTTTTCTTGAATTCTGTATGTTCATTTTAGCTGAACTGTGTAAGTCTTTTCTTTGGTTTATGGGTGTTTCTGTTCTTCCTTAGACGATGTTGCTGATGTGCAGAACGATATTGCTGATGTGCAGTCTTGGAACTTTTTGTTGTTCCTGTGTTTGGTTAGTCTGCCCTTTAAGTGGTTCAATTGTCTAGATGCATGAAGCACGACTTTAGATGTTATAGGATCCCTGGATCATGATTATGACTCAATTGGGTCCCAGAATTTTGCTACAATGTCCCTTCTAATTCCATTATTCTCATAAGTTAGTGTCTGGGAAATATGAGGATGTGTGAACCTTTTTCATAAAGCAGATTTAGCGACCATACTATGCATTGTCTGTAAAGAGGAAAAGATTGCATCTTGATCAGCCTATATGCATTACGTACAGATACAGACTTTCCTAATCTTTGTCATTTCCCCGTGTTTCACCTTGATTAACAGTTGTTTGGTTGTCATATTAGGATACGTATTGGTGACATTCTTGTTTTGTTGAAGTGGTAGCAACCCAGAGGCTATCAGTCCTGTTCCTTAATTACTTTCTAATTGTTCCTTCTGAATTTCTAGTAGTGATTGTTACCTTTATTAACTCTTACAACAATTGGTCTCTCAATACTCCTATCGAGTCTTTTGCAGTTCTCCTTTAGGAATGTGTTGCATTTGCTATTGTTTCTACTTTTCTATGCTTATGATGCAAGTATAAGCTATTGCTTTTTTGCTAATGCAGATGGTTAACGCTTTTAAATTTCTATGATATTGTTGCACCTGCTGATACTTGGTCGCTAAGGGAGGTTCATATTCAACATGCCTTCTCTTCAACTGTTGCAATTTACCGAACATGGGCGAAGCATCCTGGCTTCAAGAAGGTTCAACTTTTTTGTTGCATTTTATTTTTTCCATTTGTGATTATTATATTTCTGGAATGTAGTTTTCTTTAGCCATTCTCTTCATTTAATTGCTTTCTACTATGAAATTGTTACTTGCATTCATGCCGCGCTTAATTCCATTTCAATTTAAAACTTGTTAAGAGATTCTGTTTTGGATACATTATTGTCTTGGTCAATTTGAGTGATCAATTGTCAACAAGTTTCTTGATTATATTTACTTGGGTATTCAAATATAAGGGATTCGAAGGTTGGATCCTTCATTATTAATACGCTTATCATCAACTGTGTTAACTTCATAGCATTCAGATTAGTATAGGAGATTCAGTGGCAATAAATTTCGATTCTAGAGAATTTTTGAACATGCATTGGTTGCTAGATATAATGTGTAAATGATATTCTAAGTTAATTAGTAATTTTGAATAACTGCGGTGAAATAATTTATGATGAAACTTCTTTTCATTGATTTAAAATGTTTCGAGCTGCCGATAAACTCTGACCAGGTCTGCATTGTTTATAAAAGCAAAATATCCATAGTGGAAACTTGATAACTGATTGTACCTTTTCTATTTAAACAGGAAATCTCTACTCTTTGCCGCTAGTATTTTGGTTGCTGGTGGGACTGCTGCTTATGTCCAGTATCGATATAGCAGAAAGAGATCGGGATCGATTTGTCTTTACAATGGGGTTAGAGATGATAAGGAAGAATCGGACAAACTGGCTGTGGAGGATAATAAAATTAATAATGCAACTAAAAAGAAAGGAGGTTTGAAGTCAGTTAAAGTTCTAGCGGCAGTCCTTCTCTCTGAGATGGGCAGAATGGGTGCTGGCAACCTTTTGTCCATGGTAGCCCTTGCAGTAAGTGTATCGTCTGTGTGAATTCATATGTTATGGAAATTTACAAACTTATCTTTCTGTTGTTGAACTTTTTGTCATCTTTTATTTTTCTATGGATTCTAAAATCATGAGACATTGGTTTTAGTTTTTTCATTTGTTGTCAACCTTTATTGAACTTTTTTGCCTTTTTTTCGATGGACTCTTTGCTTGCAAAAGATTTATTATCTTATTTAACATAATATCATTACATTTTCTGTGATATTTTTGCTTATGCATTTTCTGCTCTCCCACTGGTTGATGGGAGAGCCCAGAGTTATTATGTACAGGTACTAATTTTAAGAAATTATGCTTATTCGTCTTCTGTGTCTTACCCTTTACGTGCTGCGGATGTTGAATGTATGAGAAGCCTAGGCATCAGTGAGGTGAAGCAAAGAAAATGGCTGATGTCAATGATGATGTTTATCCGAAATCAGGTATTTGCTACATATGCCACTCTTTTGTGTTATATTTTTAAAGTGATTGTTATCCTAGTTAAGGTGGTACTGGTCTTAGATTATGAGCATCTAGCTTGTCCTGCGAATGTGGAAGGTTGACGAAAAATGATTACATTGCAAAGCATTTGTGGAATGAGAAGTAGGGTGTTGAAGGGGAAAAGAAAATGAGGATAAACTAACACAGCACTGTAGGTTTCCAACAAAGATGCATTTAGTTCTTGGGAGATGTTTAAAACTTCTTAGAAGATTCAGCATTATTAATTAGCCATGTGAGAAACCATTCAACTCAAAAACTTGAGCTGTTGGGTGAGGCTCATAAGTGAATAAGCCATAGCAAATAAATCAATTATAGATTTGCAATCCAATTAAAAGTAATTAAAATAAATAGCTGAATTGTGATGTTCAATTAGGAAGATCGACAAATCAAGATTCTTATACTTGATCTATCTTTTCCCTTTTCTTAATGTGATAAAAAGGAAAAGTTAAGAAAGTAGCGGTAGTTATATGTTTCACCAAGCCTTATTTATGAACTAATCATGCTTGGACAACATTAATTTGGATCAATTGGCATGAAAGCATGATATGAATTGAGAATGTCTGTTTGAAGATTTTTAGAAGTGATGATTGTTCTCTTATGTAGAATGGGGTTTTGGCTTAAACCATTTGAATGTGAAAGAGAAATTTTGACAAGGAATTTGAAGGTGTTGAGGAATGCCCCATATGTTACAGTGTCATCCATACTTCAAACCATAGCTTTCCTCGTCTTGCCTGCAAGACTCGCAAGCACAAGTTCCATTCTGCCCGCCTATACAAGTGGTTCTCAACCTCTCACAAATCATCATGCCCGTTATGCCAATCTTCATTCTGATACACTTCAATGATCAACATGGTCCATCCTGAAGCCTTAAAGTCACAGCAGCAACTATACTGCAGAACTTTTAAGAGATTACCCATTGCCATGGCCTCAGGTGCAGGTTGCTGTCCATTAGGCATGACACTAAATAAGAACAAGGAACGAGATGAAATGGGATGTTCATCAAGTGCCAACGCAATGATAGAGGCCTATAACGATCTCCTTCCCAAGAGTTTGGGAGAGACGAGAAATAAACACAGCGGTTGTGTAATCGTTTATGTAGATACCTGGGAAGCCTACAAAGCAATTACTATAAGCAGTACAAGTTTGTAGAGCCTTTCAAGGCGTGTTGTGGATCTGGAAATGAATTGCTCAACTTCAACTTGAACAGTCTATGTGGGTCAACTGGAACTTCTGCTTGCAAAAATCTTGATGAACATATTAGCTGGGACAGTATTCATTTCACTGAAGCCATGAATAGACATTCGGCTGATATGTTTTTCACCTCAAAAGGGCTATTGCTACTCATCGTTTGATGCGCTGATCGAACCCAAAAAGGGTCTTTAAAAGCCCTTTTGATGCTCAACCCCATAACACTGATCAGGTCCATTTCTGCTTGGAATGGCTTCAACCGTAATAGTGATTAGGTTCATTTATGCTTAGAATGGCTTCACTGGGAGAGCTTAAGTAATAAGTTATATTTCCCAACTATTTTTGTAATAAATCATATAGGTTTTTATTCTGAACTATTTTTGCATGATATCAGTATCTACTGCAACGGATCCTATTCAAGTTGGAACTCAATTTGTAAGTTCATTCAAGAGACATCTCCTTGAAAGCAATAAACTGCAAATATGTAATCATCCAACAGTTAAGTCTTAAATAAAGATAGACAACTATAAGAAAGAACTAAACTTTAGCAGGATTAAACCATGGGAGCTAGTACATCACTCTAAAGTCACTCTCAAGACTTTCAAAGTCAAAGGTTTCATTTTTCAATCCAATCCAATCCAATTGCAGCTTAAAATACCCCATTTGACAAAAGCAATACCTAAGTCACTTTGTCTTCTTTGGTGATATATATATTCATGCAAATGGCAGCTTGCACCATGACCTTGAAGGCATTGAAAAATAAAGAAAAGCAAGAAATGGTTGATTGTCGTGTCTAAGAATCCAATACCACTGCCCTTACCAATGTCTATCTACAATTGAGGGGGATTGATATTTCTCTATACAAAATGCTCTTCAACATTTGACTTCAGCTCAAAATAGGTACTCATAACAAACTAAGAAAAGGGCATCCGGATATTCCTTTGGCAAACTATTGATATAGAGGTAGAAGCCTAACAAATCTTTTTTAGAAATTGTTTTGTGTCAACCACGTCGTTGTCACAAGTAAGCACCCTTAAATAACCCGCTTTAAGCTCCCTCGGCAAAAAGGACAGGATTCTAACTTCGTGTTCCTGTAATTTGGAAGGAAGCAGAAACATATATAAGATTGACAACCCTGCTTAGTGTAACAAAGACCACAAAGATGGCATGCTAGAACTTGAACAACAAAAGAAAGGCGAAAGAAAGAGGAAATGCTAGACATTAGAGCAAAGTTTTAAGGCTTGTAGTTACCAATTTCGGTAGCATTTTATGCACATTGCATGACAACAATTAGGTAAGACTATCTTGGTGCAAGGTTCCAAGCAAATTCTACATTCACTTTCTCTTTCTAGATCAACATTGGAGAACCTATTGTCTCCTTCTAGACCCCTTTTGCCGAACTTCTCCAGGCCAGAATATCGTCCTTTAACATCTTCTTAACTCCTCCAAGTTGCTATATAACCGTTTAAGAGATGGCAATATGACAACTAGAAACAAGATTGCGAATTCATTAAGCAATCAAACTAATGCACATTTCATTCCATCATCATAAAACAGACACAAAAGCAGGTTATTCTAATACTATAGAAGTCCCTAATTGTTGCTTTCCTTCAATGAGTTGATAGTCTTGGT
>JAOSBP010000206.1:1944185-1956336 GCA_027563825.1 Erythroxylum mucronatum
TGGAAGCAAAAGCAGTCTCCCTATAAAAGTTAAGTATTTTTCTATTGGGCTTTGATCATCTTTTGTCCTGGTGTTATGACAGTGGTTATGCTGATCGCATTCATGAATTAATAGTCATATCTAGAGAGCTAAGCGGTGATGGCAAAGCATCTCTGCAACGAGTTGGAAGTAGGAACTACTTTAGTGAAGCTGATTTTGTTGAGTTTTCTGGTGTCAAGGTAATTGAAATCAAGAAGTTGTAAAAATATGTTGATATACTTTCAGTCATTCCAGGCTCTTATGATCCTATTACATGTCCAGGTTGTTACACCTACTGGTAATGTTTTGGTAGAGGATCTAACTCTTAAAGTTAAACCAGGGTCTAATCTGTTGATTACAGGTAGTAATGTTTTGCTTCAATGGCTTAATTTTTCTATCTCTTACGACGATATCCTCCTTGTTTTGGTTTTCTGTTGGTTGTCACTGTGTTATGATTCCCTTTCTTTACTTTTCATGTTTAACTACTATTTATTGTTGGTTACAAGATTCTTGTATAAAGTCAGTGCACCCTTTATCACCCTTTTAAACTTGGCAACACTGTTAGGACAAGCCTTTGGCTGCTGGTTGATAGTTTCTTCAAATTTGGAGTTCTTCCTTATGGGAGGTCTTTATCCATAATAGTGCTTTTTCCTTGCTACTCAACTTCAATTCTGTCTGTATAACTTTTTATTCATTTAGATTTATCAAATAGGACCATATCATGGGTGCCTATTGGAATCTTTTTTATTGCTGCAAAATTAGTAGTTGTACTTGTCTCTCGGGATTCTAGAGTCTGAGCATTTAATGTCATCTTTTTTCTCAACTAATGTGATATTTGATTCTTTTATTCGTGCTTGGTCTTTCAATAGAAATTGCTTATTTACCATCGATGAGTGCCTCAATTATGTTATAATATTGCTTTGGCTTCAGATGTGTAATTCCTTGTTAAACTTATTCACTTCTCCATTTCCTTTTCTGTCAAGGTCCAAATGGCAGTGGCAAAAGCTCACTTTTCAGAGTTCTAGGTGGACTTTGGCCATTGGTATCTGGCCATATTGTAAAACCTGGTGTTGGTTCTGATCTCAACAAGGAGATCTTCTATGTTCCTCAAAGGCCATATACAGCTGTAGGCACTCTCCGTGATCAGTTAATTTATCCCCTCACTGCAGAACAGGAGGTTGAACCCCTCACCTGCAGTGCAATGTTGGAACTGTTAAAAAATGTAATCCTCATCTTTTCCATACTTCTTTCCTGAATCTCTTTCGTGCAATATATGTTAACTTACATAATATTGAAACATTGTATTCTATATCTAGGTTGATCTTGGGTATCTATTAGATCGTTACCCCCCTGAAAAGGAGGTCAATTGGGGTGAGGAGCTCTCCCTGGGAGAGCAACAAAGGTTGGGAATGGCCAGACTATTCTATCATAAGCCTAAGTTTGCAATCCTTGATGAGTGTACTAGTGCTGTAACTACTGACATGGAAGAACGTTTTTGTGCTAAAGTTCAAGCTATGGGAACATCCTGTATAACTATATCACATCGGCCAGCTCTAGTGGCATTTCATGATGTGGTCTTATCCTTGAATGGAGAAGGGGGTTGGCGTATTATTTACAAAAGGTAAAATCTTGATTTCTCTATATTTCTGTTTGATTTTACATTCATGATATTCTGACAATAACAGTTTGGTTGAGCCCTTTAAATTTCAGCAAGGATCTTCCATCCCAGAATGAGGCTGAAAACAATGTCATGATTACGTCCGAAACAGATCGTCAAAATGACGCAATGGTAGTTGAACGAGCATTTACAAATACTGATGAGGTCTTAATACTCTGTTCTTGTAATTTCTCTAATTTGTAGATCCTCAAACATAATTTGTTTGTATAAAACTCATGATGATTGTTATCCAGGGCTTCTCAAGTGCAAAGTCACAATCATACATTTCAGAGGTTATAGCAGTATCTCCCAGTGGAGGTTCCAGTCATCCTGTGCCCGTTTTTCCACAACTCCAAGGGACCCCAAGGGCATTACCAATGAGAGTTGCTGCGATGTTTAGAATACTGGTATGACAATTCTCTTGCAATTGGGATCAAACAGAATATTCTACTCAGAAGTTTGTTTGTTTGTTTTGGTAGTTGGGATCAGATAATATTCTAGTTAAGAGGTTTTAGCGTGAATGCATTTCTTAATTGGCTAGGAAGTGGGCTGGGTTATTACTGAATTCAAACTCTCTGGGTTGCTGTTAGGCTTTAGTAATTATCTTTGTCAAAGAATAATTGTTCATTTATGGTCCTTGTGAATACTCATAAGTATACTGCTAGATTATGATCTGCCATTTCTCCTTTGTTGAGATTTGGGAGGTCCTTTTGATGGTTGACAGAATAAGAGGAGAAAGAGAGGGATATTGACTTGATACTACTATATCCAATGACTGGAATCTTATTTTCATATTCAGTTAATGATAATAAATCCACTTAAGCAAACATGAATTTTATTTCAAATGCTAGCTGCTAAACTCTTGATCTTCCGTCATTCATTGTTGGGCCTGCTTGTTGATTTCTGGACGTGCTTCATGTTTGTCTTATATTAAACTCGGGCATTCATGTATTAGCCACTGAATGACTGTATGGCGCACAATGTATAACGTGTTTCTTTGAGGGTTTCAGTATCTGCCATTACTTGGTCTTCATTGACATCTTGCTCCTTGTGGCTTAGGTACCATCTATACTTGACAAACAGGGGGCACAGTTACTGTCAGTAGCTTTTCTTGTTGTCTCCAGAACATGGGTCTCAGATCGGATTGCTTCATTAAATGGTACAAGTATCCATTTTGATTTTATTCGTCCAAAATTCTGAGGGCTAACCATTTTCCTTGCTAACTATCACAGGTACCACTGTGAAGTACGTTTTGGCGCAGGACAAAGCTGCCTTCATTCGGTTGATTGGTGTTAGCATTCTACAAAGCGCTGCATCTTCTTTAATTGCACCTTCATTAAGGTGAGTTCCTTTTTAATTGACAAAAAATAAATCTCAAACAATGGGTTTCACTAAATGACCTAATTGGTGTTGTCTCTGCTTAACATTGAAGTGGCAATATACGTTTCACACATTCTACATCTCTGATTCCTATGCTTTCCATGAATCTCAAGTAATTTGTATGGTGGTCATTTTATAACTACTTTCTTGGTTGTGGAGGACCTATTGATTTTGGGAGGCATGTTTTGATTGTTGTAAAGTCAAGATGTGAGATCCTTATATTTCACTGTGCTTCATTGATTTTAATATTTCCACAAAGTTTGATTCCTTTTCCCTAGAAAACACTCTTGTTTTCTGAAACTGCCCAGGCTTGTAGTACCCTTCTACCTAAAGAATTGATCTCTTGAGCTACCCAATTTTGTTTAAAACATATACGTTGGAAACTACTGTATTTTAGCTGCTTGGGTTTCCAAAAGATAATGCTCTGATTCCATCGCAAAACGTTTCCTCAATCATAACATAATTGGCTACTATTTGGTTTTCTTTTGTATGTTTAAATCTAAGGTGATAGTTTGTGATATGATCTCCAATTAGTTTTTTTTTGTTGAGTTAGCATTTAGAATGAAGTAGGATCTTACTCCTATGGAAATGGTTAAATTGGAAGTTCGTTTAGTGCTTTGTTAAAAACTTGTGTTTATTTTCTTTTTTTAGCTATTGATGAAATTTCTTTCATGATTGGTAAATGACTTTAATTTTCTTAGCTTTTTATGCTGCTGTGAGAAAATGTTCACAATTATTGTTATTTTCTTAGCTTTTTATGCTGCTGTGAGAAAATGTTCACAATTATTGTTATCTTTTGTGATTTGTTTTTATGTTATTTCTTTTTACAATCTATTTGATGACAAATTTTTGTTTCTTGGAGGCACTTGACAGCAACACTAGCGCTTGGATGGAGAATCCGCTTGACTCGTCATCTACTAAAGAACTATTTGAGGAACAATGCATTTTATAAGGTAATACTGTCTAATACTTGTAGAATTTCTTTTGTTGTTTGCGTTTGAGAATAATTTTGTGCTTAAACCGGAGTACATGGTATATTTAAAGATGATATTCTCTTTATCCAATGTTGAGTATCTGATAATCCAAGAAATCTTTTGCTCTTATGTTGAACTATGTATTTTTATGGTTGTATTTTTCCGACTGCAGTTTTAGTCTTTTACATTATACCCCTCCACCCTCAGCTTCCTGTTGCTTTTAACAGTTATTCTGACATGTCACAGGTGTTCCACATGTCCAACAGAAATATTGATGCAGATCAGAGAATCACTCAGGATCTTGAAAAGTTAACCAGTGAACTATCTGGATTGGTAACTGGAATGGTAAAGCCATGTGTTGACATCCTATGGTGAGTAGCTGATTCACAGGCTACTCCTGTTTGTATAATTCCTTCACTAAGTGCTCATAATGAATATTTGGCAACTCCTGTGACAAACCTCACGCCCCTTCCCTCTTTTTTCACCCCCAAGCCATCCATCCACACGCACAAAAAGAAAAAAGAAAAGAAAATGAAAAAGAGGGAGAGACAGAAAAATACTTGATTGACCTTTCTCTTGTTCTAAATACTTGTTACCATGCTTGCTGTCTAGGTTTACCTGGAGAATGAAGCTTCTAACAGGTCGAAGGGGTGTAGCCATATTGTATGCATATATGTTGCTTGGTTTGGGTTTTCTGAGGACAGTAACTCCTGATTTTGGTGATCTGGCTGGTCAAGAGCAACAGCTTGAGGGGACCTTCAGGTAATCAGATTATAGCTACAGGTTCAATGCTTCTCTATCTTTAATAAGTAGACATGCATACTCACACATAGAGGCACGGAGAGAACAGTATTTGGTTCTAGATTTCTGTAAAGTCTTCTGAAACAAGCCATTAATAATTAGGTTCATGCATGAAAGACTGAGGACTCATGCTGAATCTGTTGCTTTCTTTGGAGGTGGTGAAAGAGAAAAAGCTGTAAGTTACTTTTAGTTTGCAACATTAGTCTTTCTACTGGCTGTTGCTCTTCCTATATTTCATTCCTTGGCACTGCATATATGTTGCTGTTTACTCTTATTTATGACATCTCAATTATGACTTCTCTGTTGAGCAGATGATTGAGTCAAGGTTCAGGGAACTTCTTGAGCACTCAATGATACTTTTAAAGAAGAAATGGTTATATGGTATCCTGGATGATTTTGTCACAAAGCAACTTCCTAATAATGTTACATGGGGTTTAAGTTTGCTGTATGCCCTTGAACACAAAGGGGATCGAGCTATGACTTCAACTCAAGGTGGAATAATATATGATTATTTGAGCTGCTCTATCTCTGTATGTGTCCTTTTTCTTGCCCTCTTAAAAGAATCAAATTTATTCAGGTGAGCTGGCACATGCTTTGCGGTTCTTGGCTTCTGTTGTGTCCCAAAGCTTTTTGGCATTTGGGGACATCCTTGAGCTGCACAAGAAGTTTCTTGAGTTATCAGGCGGTATAAATAGAATTTTTGAGCTTGAAGAACTCCTGGATGCTGCACAATCTGGTAAAATATTCTACTTTTCCAACTCAATACTGTTCGCTAAAATAATTTAAGGTTGGTTTCATTTTATGGGCAAATTGGTTGACAAATGTATCCAAAGTTCTATGACCCTGGTACCTTGCTAGGAAGAGACAGTTACCCTTTGTTCCTCGAAAGCTTTTGTTCTTTATTGTAACTCAATCTTACTTGCATCGGCTGTGGGTATGTTAACACAAAGATATATGAACACATAGATATATGTTAGCATTGACATTATGGACAGGGAAGCAGTATAGAACCAACGGTAGTGCAGAAAAAATGTGGGTCCTGTTCACAAAGTTACATCAACTTTTTTAGAGTTGATTGTTGAATTTTCATTTCTCCCTTGAATGTTGATGTTTATTTGAAAACACTCTGGTTGTGGCTGTCACTCGAATTATTAGCTTAAAGAGAGGTCTTCTAAAGTTCTCTAGTTTAATTAGCAAGTTGCCTAGTAATGTATTTTATTTTGATGGATGCCCGAAGTGGACTTAATGGGTAGATATAGGGAATTTCGATAGGAGGGCAAAGGAAGTTGTTGAGACAATTAGTGAATGCAACTCAATGCTTTAGAGTCCATGAACTGGATGCTAAACGGATTGGTTTATCTTTAAGATTTCATGTCGATAATAGCATCTCAATGCCACCCACTGACCCTTTGCCCCAAGACCATGAAATGCTAAATAAATAACAATGGAAGAAGAGGAGAGAATGAGATGAAGTGATGTTCTTCTTGCCTCCTGAGCTTTCCTCCAAGATTCTGGTAGGTAGTGAAACCAGCCTTGTTCGTGTAACTGTAGAAGATTGCATAAATGACAATCAATGTAGGACAGACTTTTCCATTGTACTTTGTAATTTGTCTCAAGTCATGAAATTGAGCTTATAGAAGTGGTTATGCAGGAGATTTATCACCTGTTAAATTAATTGAATCCGAGAAGGTTGACCTTCACTCGAAGGACACAATTTCCTTCCTAGAGGTTGATATGATTACCCCAACGCAGAAGTTGTTGGCAAAGCAGTTATCATGTGACATTAGCAAAGGAAAAAGTCTGCTTGTTACTGGTAATGAAATTCTTTCTTGGCTTATCTTATTCCGTTGCACCTTTTCTTTCTGCAACTCTTAATCATCTTATCAAGTTACATCTGGGATCTGCATGAATTGCTAAGGTCCAAATGGGAGTGGGAAAAGTTCTATTTTCCGAGTCCTAAGAGGTCTCTGGCCTAACGTAAGCGGAAGGCTTATTAAACCATCACCAGATATTAGCAAGGAGTCTGGATCTGGTTATGGCATCTTCTATGTTCCTCAAAGACCATATACATGCTTAGGAACCTTAAGAGATCAAATCATATATCCTCTCTCCCCAGACGAAGCAGAAGTTAGGACTGCTAAGTTGTTTGGAAAAGGTAAAAGTTCTTGCATATTGATCTTTTTCTTTGGTTTTTTAATAATTAAAATATTTTAATACGTGTATAGCCCACGTTTTGCCACTTAGACAAATATTTCATTTCTATATATACATATATATAGACACACATGTACGCGTTGTTTCTTAGAATGTTTATACATGTAAAGATTGATTCAGATGGGGTAAAATTGTCTTCCTTGCGATCGTGCCATCTATACAACTTTCTTTTTGGGGAATCAATGTTATTTTTAAATGTTACATTTCCAAATACGTTTATGATTTGCCAGTTTCTCTTTATTCATTATTTTCTGATTGTTATTGCATGGTATTTCAGGGGAGAAATCTTACGACTCTTCAAACATTCTCGATTCATATTTAAAGACTATTCTGGAAAATGTTAGACTGAACTATCTTTTAGAAAGGGAGGAAGGTGGTTGGGATGTTAATCTAAATTGGGAAGACATACTCTCTCTTGGAGAACAGCAGAGGCTAGGCATGGTGAGTGCAGCTAATAATTATTACTAGGAAGTATAATTGTTTAAATAAGAGCATTACAGACTACTATTTTATTTCTCAAGACGTGATGTTTCGAAATCTTTTTTGCTAGGCTCGCCTATTCTTTCACAAGCCTAAATTTGGCATCCTGGATGAATGCACCAAGTATGTCTCATTCCATATTGTTTCTCTGAAATGAAACCTCCCCTTTTTCCTTCACAGTTTCTTATTCATTACCTTCCTGACTTGCAGTGCCACCAGTGTTGACGTTGAGGAACAACTTTACAGGCTTGCTAAAGATATGGGCATAACAGTTGTAACCTCTTCACAGGTAAATGGTTCTTGTATTATTACAGCAAAACATTAAACCTTCTCAATTTTTTGACGTAAATTGCTTCTTTTATTTTTATTTTCACCATTTAAAGCGATATTCTGTACCGTCTTCTTCGATTTGATGGACTGCAATATCAATATTACAATGCTAATCATAATTTGTCACTTGAGTCACAATGGAGTTCTCCAGAATCTTAAATTTTATCACCTTTCTCTTCACCGGTCTATGTACTTTGTGTGTCCCAGCGTCCCGCTCTAATACCTTTCCATTCGGTGGAATTACGGCTTATTGACGGCGAGGGTAACTGGGAGCTTCGAACCATTAAGCAGTGAGATTCAGTTATCTCACACAATCACCCATCTGAGATGTTGTGCTATGAATGTGGCATAGGGCTGGGGCAGGTGAAAGTCATTCTTCCAAAAGTCTTGTGACCATCACTTCCCTTATATAATCGCAGGAAAGTGTTAATTCTCTCAATGCATGAGTTGGTCTTAGAGCTGATCCACATCGTGTTATGACTTGCTTTGCCATTGACGATATTTGTCTTGATCATATGTGGAAGTAAGTATTATATACAGAGATCGATCAGGACGGAGAAGAGCACCATTACTAGTTGCTCACATACACAGACAGAAAAAAAAAAGTAGAGAGTTGTTCGGTAGCATAGTGAATCCACTATTCCACTCTGTACAAGTTTTGCATTTCTTAAATTTCATTTTTTTTCTCCATTTTTTAAGGGAATTAGTGGAATGGATGGGAAAGGGGTAGACAGGATGGGGGACAATACTGTGTACTGAGATTTTGCAATTCTTTGGGCTAGAATTTGTGAGTTGCCCACAAATGTTGTAAAACTCTGATGAATAAAATTGCAGGTAAGAGATCAACATCTATTTCTTTTACCCTTTCTTCTCCTACTTTATATATATATATATAACCAAGAACCAAGAACTATAAATCATTAAATAATAAGAAATTTTTATTTGTTAATTTTAATTTAAAATAACGTAATTATAAAATCAAATTTAATTTCATGATAAATATAAATTAAAAATATAAATTTTAAAAAGTTATTATGTAAACAAATTTTGATTAAGTTAGAGATTGGGCTTAAATTTTTCTTATTATTTCTGACTTTATATTTAGTAAAATTATATAATAAATTAAGATAAGGTTAATTTCTTAATAATAAATAAAATCAAAATTTATTCTATTTTTCTGATTTTTTATTATTGTTAATAGTGGGAGTGTCGATTACTATAAAATTTTGTTTCTTGAAAAAGAAGAACAGAAATTTAAATTATTTTAAAATAAAATAAAATATTTTGAAGAAAATAAAAATAAAACCAAATAAATTCCGACATTTACCAAAACTCAAGATCCTATCACTTTTCTATTAATTGAATAATTTATTATTATTATTACTATCATTAGTATTATTAATAATAATATTACCATATTATTATTTTG
Source organism: Erythroxylum mucronatum (assembly GCA_027563825.1). Taxonomy (NCBI): domain Eukaryota; kingdom Viridiplantae; phylum Streptophyta; class Magnoliopsida; order Malpighiales; family Erythroxylaceae; genus Erythroxylum; species Erythroxylum mucronatum. The sequence continues at coordinate 1,953,469 of JAOSBP010000206.1, forward strand.
AATACTAACTATTATTACGATTTTCCTACATATTATTATTAATATTATTAGTTTTTTAGTATTATTTTCCTACTTATTATTATTATTTTCACCATGTTATTGTTTTTTATTATTATCATTATTTTTATTATTACTCTTCTACTTATTATTATTATTATTAGAGCTTTATTTATATATACATATTTATTTATTTCTATTTTTGTGGGTCATTCGAAAACAACTTCTCTACTTATCAGGGTAGGTTGAATTTATTGGACCTCGTTAATTTAAGTTCCTATAACTCGAATATTTGCATATTATTATTATTATTATTATTATTATTATAACATCATTAGTGATTGATTTGAGCAATATTCCCATTTTATGTTTAATGAATAAAGGGTTTTTCAAAAGAATGCTTTAATTGATTTTTTATCATAATTAAAATGTTTAGATTATAGACTTTGGTTAAAACATCACATCCCACAATATAAAAAACCTTTCAAATATTCAATTTTAATTAAATTAAGATTATATTATAAAATAATACAATAAAAATATGACTTTCACTTTATATTACAAAAAGTCAAAAGTCTGTCTATCTCACTCATATCCTTTGCTGTACGAGAGGAAAATCAAAGGCTAAGCAATAGCCTCCCTCCCAAGTGTTGTTTGTAAGAAGAAATGGAGAGAAACTCAGCAGTGCGAAAGACACACACTTCCACCTCCGATCTGCTTACGTGGACGGAGGCACCTCCTTCTCAATCTTCGCCATCCAACTCCACCCACCGTTCTCACCAGGTACTGTATTAATGCACCATCTGTCTTCTTAAACTGAGAGTTTGTAGATAGATTAACTTTGAGCTTTTTCGTTGTTTCAGCCATCCGATAGAATCAGCAAGGTCCTGTTTGGAGGTCAGGTCACTGAAGAGGAAGCCGAGAGTCTCATGAAGAAGTGAGCTTTTTTCTTCCGATTCATGTGTTTATGTTGTAGAAGATTTAGTTTGCTGGGAAAGTTTTAAGTAAAAGAAAAGGTTTTTTTAATTACCAAAAAAAGAAAAGGTTTTTATTTTGGAAATGTGAATCTTTCCTTCTATATTTTTGCTTTTTTTTAGCTGGTGAAATCAGATCTGGTGTTGCATGTTTCAGTTAGTATTTTACCATTTTTCCCCTTCCATGAACGCTAATTGTTTCAAGAATTAATTAAGAAAAGGAAAGAGAAGTGCTAATAAAGATCTTCCTTTTACTACAGATGTGTTACAGTTTTAAATGCGGAACCAGCTTTAATTCTTACTCAGAAAGTTATTGTTTCTATATGCGTTCTTTTACTCTTTGGTTTAGTTTATCATTCAATGTTCAACATTGAAGTTTCTTTTCAGCTAGATGTTTAGGAGTAGAGTTTGTAAGATCCCAGTTCATTTTTATGTCTTATGGTTTGCTGGGGAATAGTGGATCATAAATAGTGTAGAAACCATGCTAAAGTCACTGAAAAGGAAATGCCAGTAGATGTATTCGTTTTCAGTTAGAATGGTACTGTACCAGGATTCTGTATTCCTATTTGTATCAATGAACAAAGATAATAAGAGTTATTCCGTTTCCTATTCGCAGGAAGCCATGCTCGGGGAATAAACTGAAGGAGATGAATGGCAGTGGCATTTTTTCTGCTAATGGCGAAAATAATTCATCTGACTCCGGCACTGCTAATCTTAACAATAGGACCAGCGTACGCGTTTATCAGGTGCTCCTTTCATCTCCCATATCCTGACTATTACAGCTCTACATAAGGTTAAAATATATGGTAATTCTCTTCCTCTTAATTAATTGGTTTGATTCTCAGCAAGCATTGAATGGAATTAGCCAAATATCTTTTGATCAGTGGACATGATATCTTTGCCCCTTCCCCTGAAATTAAACCTCGATCATTGGCTGCTGCACGCCACATGGTGACAAGAGAGAGCAAGGATATTGGAGAACCTGCACCAAGAAATATACGGACGTCTGTTAAAGTTTCTAATGTGAGTTTATCGTTTTCATGCATGAGCCTCTTTGGTTTTCTTAATTTTTTTACAATGATAAGCCTAGTTATGTACAGGTTTTTTCCTTCTAAGATGTGTATGCCACACAGTTGTAGATGGGTTATTTACAGATTACGACTCGGAAAGACCCTCGACTTTATGTATAAAAACATATATGCCTACTCTCTCATTCCACCTTTTGCCTCCTTCATTTTTGTGCTTCATTTTATTGTTTCAAGACTTTCCCTTGATGGTCAAACCCAGCTGGTTATGAATATTTCTTCGGGGTGTTTGATTTATGTATCTTTACTTCAATTTGAGTTAGAGAACATCTTGTCATACATATCAAGACACAGGCCCCATAAATCATCATATTTCTTGCCTTGCTTTGCCAATTAGGATTCCCCTTTTGGGGATGGCTGCATTTCAATCTTGGTTATCTTGATGCCTGTCTAAGCTGCAAAATATTTGCAACTCTTTCTTCGTAACTTTTGACTAAGTAATCCAGCTAAAATTTTCAATGTCATTGCCTGTAGCCTGCTGGAGGTCAAAGCAACATCCTTTTCGGTGAAGAACCAGTTAGTAATACATCGAAGAAGATACACAACCAGAAGTTTCAAGAACTTACAGGCAATGATATTTTCAAAGGAGATGTTCCTCCTGGATCTGCTGAAAAGCCACTAAGTTCTGCTAAACTTAAAGAAATGAGTGGCAGTGACATCTTTGCAGATGGGAAAGCAGAATCCAAGGCCAGGGACTATTTCGGTGGCGTACGCAAGCCTCCCGGGGGTGGGAGCAGCATTGCATTGGTTTGACTCTGACCAATCTAACTCCATCATCTTGCATGGTTGGTTTCATGCCTATGTCTTTGTGT
>JAOSBP010000206.1:1964730-1989236 GCA_027563825.1 Erythroxylum mucronatum
GGTTATGAAAAAAAGCAAAATAAGAAACAAAAACTACTCTGACAAGAAACCACATAAACTAAAAATTCAAATATATATATATATATATATTAAATTTAAAAATAGAAATAGAAATAGAAACAGCCCTATAATTTATAAATTTCTTCATTATTGTCCCCACCAGAAAAAGTGAACAAGAAAAGGAGATGGGCAGGAGGAAGAAGGTGATATCTAATATGGCTGACTATCACATCAGAACTCAAATGAAAATTAAGGATTCCATTTTTATATGAATATTATCTAAAGATGGCCTGAGGAGCTTGGAAGTTTTAGTTTTCTTCTTCAGACTTCAGGGTTTTGAAGCAGAGTTAACAAGCTTGTTGCCGAAGTCCCAGAGCTCCATTGCCAACTCTTCATTCCTTCCAAATGCAGTCGTTTCCATCTCGTTACAGTCCGCGAAGTACTTTCCACTCACACCTTTCAGTCTTGGATCAAGTGCTACGTAGCAAGTTGTTGCTGCTCCCTGAGAATTTTATATCAATATAAACTTTGTATATAAATTGAAAGGAGAAGTTAAAGAAGTTAGTTACCTGAGGCACATTCTTCCACAGGAAATAGGTAAACGCCTTGAAAATTCCTGACAGGGAAAAGATATCAACAAGTTTCATATTTGAACAAAGTTAAGTTCCAGGATCATGCATGCATATGTTGGGACATACTCGTTGAAATTGCAGAATGTCTCATGAGGTTGGTCATGATCAATCCCGGGTGAACTGCATTTGCTGTAATGTTTGCACCCTCTGCCTGGGAAGGATAAAAGAAAATTTTACTTGGCAATCCTCATCTGATGACTAACCTGAAAGTTTCAGTTTATTACCTGCAAGCGACGAGAAAGCTCCCTGGCATGCAGGATGTTTGCTAACTTGGATTGCCCATATGCCCTTTTGTCAGAGTAGCTGGAGCAAAAAAGGTTCGTGTTATATATGGTAAGTAGGTTTTTCAGAATATCTGAATCTTGTTGTTTCTGGTGAGGCAAATACCTCTTCTTATCGTTGAGATTCTCAAACATAATTCCATTCCTGTAAGTGTGGATATGAGCTATGGATGCCAAGTTCACAATCCTGCCTTCAATTCCTGTGGCTTTTGCAGTTTCTTTCATCTTGTCAAGGAGGAGATTGGTCAACAGGAAATGCCCTGAAAATTGGTATAATTTGGACCCATTAAACCAACCTGTACACTGGTAACATGCATATGGTGCATTATATACTTTCACCTACCAAGATGGTTCGTTGCAAATTGCATCTCTATTCCATCTTCAGAGAGCTGGTAAGGGCAGAACATCACACCAGCATTGTTTCTGAAACACACAAAACGTATTCCTGACGATCAAGTTCACAAAAAAAAAAAAAAGAACAAAATTTCCCAGAAGTTAAAAACATTTGAAGGGAGTGAGAGATCACATTAAGATGTTAAGAGGTAGGTCAAGAGAAAGAAATTTGTCAACAAATTCTCTGACGGATTTAACAGAAGACAGATCCAGCTTCATAACATCCACACGAGCACTTTGATGATTCTTCAGGATAAGTTCTTTTGCTTCATTTGCAGCTTCCATGTTCCTTGCAGCAATAATGACATGAGCATTACGTAGAGCCAATACTCTTGCAGTCTCCAACCCGATCCCACTTGCTCCACCTGCATTTAACTTGTCAGATTTCAGCCTTTTCATCGGAAAGCGTAAACATGTTAATAAATTTTAAACCCTGAGCAAAGGGCAGACATTCTTGTGGTTTTATCACTATTATCCTGAAAACCAAGCACAGAAAGCGAAGTTCAGGCCCTTAAAGACGTTTGATCTATAATTTAAGTTTGTTGCAATGAAACAAGAGGGTTACAGACCCATTTGTCCCCTCATGTTACTTTGAATTCACAAACTTAATCAATAAGAGGGCCTAGTTGATTTAACTTCTGCTGGACCCTCCTGCTTTTATATTCATAAAAAGTTCAAAACGATATGTATTTCTCTTTTATGCTGCCCTTTACAAGACCTGAGTCGCTGCAACTCCAACTCCTGAGGTCCTCCATTTTCAGAAACTTAACCTTGCCTTGACTATTGTACGTTAGAAGCAAACTACGGGATCAGAAGTTCAAGTTCTAATTAGTTTTTCATAGTATGGACAAGATTTATGAATTAAGAAAACAACAAAAAACGTCGAAGGTGGAAATCCTGAAGGAAAGGTGCAGATAAATCCAGAAAAGTAGTTATGTGGAACACGACAATTAACACCGATGAAAACTTGGTTCAGACTTGAAGGAGATGATAAAAGATGAACCAAAAGAATTTCTAAGAGTGTTCAAAACACAAAGAAGAAGAGAGGAAGAAGACAAAGAGTTAGTGTATCTGAAACAGACAATGTTTGCTCGGAGATATCAATAAGCCACAAGAATCACAGAAGTGTTCGTCACGTAAGAGAATAAGGAAAAAAATATAATAATGCAAAGTTGGTGAGCCCATGTAAAAGGATCATAAGCCAAACAGGAATACCTACGAATTCCCAACATTAGCAACAAAAAACCAACATGAGAAAACATGTACTTTGGTTTAGCAGAAAAAAAGGAAACGAAGAGGCAGACCAGTAATAACAACAGTACGATTGCTTGCATCAATTCCTTCAGTGACTTGTTCAGCAGTAGAAGCGGATCCAAAACCGCTGGGGCCAGCCTTCCCTGTTACTAAAGAGAATATGTCCATTTTACCAAAAACCACTCACTCAGTTCACAAACACAGACACAAAAAGACTGAACTTTAGAGTGTTTTGCTAAAAAATGATAATAGTGAGTAGGGTGTAGAAGAAATTGATTGTTGACTGATTTAAGAAGAAGAACAACAAGAAGAACAAGAACAGCAAGAAGAAAAGCATGAACAAGTCAGGACCAATGTGTGTACTTTATAGCTGTGTGCTTATAAATGATCGTCGGTGTAGAGCTGTTAATACCCCACAACGACCTTCGACCTTTTTCGTACCATATCTCTGCCATAACTTGATGGCACCTGTTTCTATACCACGCCACCATTTATTATCTATATCTTCGTCATAATCATATCACTATTCTTTTGTATTCATTCCCCGTAGCTTACTTAGCTACATCTACACTGTATCATCAATCATCATAATCGTATCATTATTTTTTTCCTGTTCATTCGCCTATACTTAACTGCATCTACATGCACTTCTAGTTATAAGTAAATTCTTATGCTATTTCTAATATTACTTTACACCATAAAGTTGCTTATTTGTGATCAAAAAGTTACAGGTTCGAATCATAAAAACAACTTCTTTGTAAAAATACAAAGAAAAGGTTGTGTACATCAATGTCTTTCCCTAGACTCTCGCAAAGCAGAGAGCTTTGTGCATTGGATAAGTTGACTTTTGTGTATTTTAGTGAATTTGATTCAAAAAAATTGATAATAAAATTTTACTCCCTCCTGTTTAAAATAAAAGTCGTTTTAGAGGGATTTAATCTTATTAAAAAAGTTAATGAAATGTTTGATATACCCTTATTAATTGCATGTGGAAGTGCCTTGAAAATATAATTTGTGTAATTAGGATGTGAGAGATATTAAATGATATTTTTGGAAGTAAAATTATAATCATGTATGAAAAGTCACAAACGACACTTATTTTGAATAATTAAAATCTCTCTAAAACGACTTTTATTTTGGTTAGGAGGGAGTAATGTAAATCATGAAATTTTGAGGACTTAGAGAGATCTTAAGCCCTAAATTGGATGACAATCTCAAATTTGTAGCGCACAATGAATGCTAACAAAGGAATGATTCATTATAGTTTTGAGTTTATGTAGTGATGACTAGTGTCAAAAAGGGACATAATCATATCTTATTAGTCTCATAATCACATGTGATTAGTCATTTAAAGCAAGGTCATCATGATATCTCATTGGTCTCATAATCACATCTAATTAGTCATCTAAAGCAATTAAGCAAGGTTTTAATCATATCTGATTAATCGTTGAAAATTTTGCATGAGCGTTACGGCATATAACAAACAACGAATCATTAATGTTCATTAATATCATACAACAATCTGCGTCATTGTGTAATGTTCGTTTTTTAATAGGCATTCATTTCATTACGTAATTTCATGAAAAAGCCAAAGTGCAAAGATGGTCAAGAGGCAACCACCATGAATTATAGCTGTTTAAAGATGGAGTCAAAAATTGATAATTGGTTTCGGGAAAAGCTAAAACGTAGTCCAGTGTGTCATTCGATCTTCACGAAGACAGAAGAAATTTTAGCTTCTATCTATGCCAAGGTTTTAAGCGAAAAGGAAATAGAATCTTTATTTGAATATCTTTTGTTAACCAGTTTTTCGAAAATTCTGTTTCGTTCGATCCGGCCGGATTACGAGCTTGCTCTCTTCGAGTCTTTTCTCTTCTCTTTTGTCTTCTATATGCTCAAGGAAGAAAGGTGTGAACGTTATTAAATGGATCGATTTTTCATAATTTATTGAAATAGAATAGATTGAATTATACTCCCTCCTATTTAAAATAAGTGTTGTTTTAGAGGGATTTTAATTATTCAAAATAAGCGTCGTTTTAGACTTTTTATGCATATTTATGATTTTACTTCCAAAATTACCCTTTAATTTCTCTTACATCTTAATTACACAGATTATATTTTCAAGGTACTTTAACATGTAATTAATAAGGATATATCATACATTTCATTAATTTTCTTAATAAGTGTGCATTCCTATAAAACGACACTTATTTTGAATAGAAAGGAATACTTGTCAACTATGGTACTAAATGCCGTCTTCACGTTTGTGTTGTGTGCATGTACACTAATAAAAGCAAATGTGTGTGTGACTCCATCAAACTTCTCCGTGTTACCAATCTTAGAACCGCCTTCGATTTAATGCAAGTAGTGGGGATGAATTTAATCTGACGTATTCACAATTCACATTCTTACCTTTGACTTTTTCCAAATAATGCATACGAAACGACTACCTGTAAGAGATAGGAATTTATGAGTTTGCTTTCTTTGCCGATGTAGGAAGTCACATGATTAGTTCGATCACATAGGAACAATATAGTCATTTCAACTTTTAGAGGCGATTCCAGTTTAGTTTGTAAATTTTTAGTTATTTATTTAAATTGAATTTGTCATTTAATTTAAATTTATTAAATAATTTCATAATACACAATTTAAAACATACTATTACTTTTACTAGAAAATTTATGCAATATACATTCAAAAGGTTGTAGTTAGAAATTCCTTTTTTTTTAGAAACAGAAGAACCCGTATTCGCTATCTTTTAGATGCGTACTGGGTAAATCTCCGGATTGACACAATAGTTTGCAAATCACGTCAGCTGGGTATTCCGCACTAGACAAGCCCTGTACGACAGATTCGATCGAGAGAGCGTAAGTAGAGTGATTCAAACACGGGACCTTTTGACCTCATGCCTTCCACTCCATTAACTCGACTACCCTCTAAGGGGTCCGTTAGATTGTTTATTATATTAAATTCATTAATCTCCACATATTATTAATATATTTCTTATCATTTAAAACTTTTCAATAACTCCTTATAACTTTAGTTTTATTAACACCCTTTTTTATTGTCAATCTACTTTAAAAAATTCTAGTTTTAAATTTCAAAACGGTACCCTAGAGTATTACGTGTAATGTCACATGACAAAAAAAGACATCATTTTAAAATTTATAATTAAAGATTTTAACATAAATGAATGATAAAAGGAAGTAGTATTATAAAACTGAATTATAAAAAAATTATTTCTAATTTTTAAAATTAAAAATGTTTATTGATAATATATTAAAATACTAGGATTCAGAGAATCTAACCCAATGTACTTATTAGTAATCCAAATCTTGAGTACTAGATTGGACTGTGACTACTCAATCCAAGTTGGAGACAAACCAATTAATATCCTAGGCAGCCTAAGTCATCTAATTCTTATTTATTTATTGGAATGAGTAGCAGGGACAGAGTTGGATTAGGACGGTAGAAACAAGCCCGCAAAGAGACAAGATCTTCTGTCTAATTTTATGGTGTCTTATTCTGTTCCATAAATTTTAGCAATTTATTTATGCGGATTCCACGTTTATTTATGCGGGACCTACGCAAAGCCCACATAAATAAATGGTTGAGATTGATGGGACAGAATAAGACACCATAAAACTGAACAGAGAATTTGGACTCGCCCGCATAAGTAGCTCAACTGGTTATCAAAAAGGAAGTTGAGTGCAAGGTTTTAGGTTCTAGTCTTGCTAGCAGCAATGTGGGAGTTCATCCAATGTAGTGGCTCCTCGTGTGTATCAAATAATAGGCCACCTTTCTGATAAGCTAAGTGAGATCAAACTCTGATTTACCCTCCTCACAACTCTGTCGGCTCAGAGTGTAGAGGCGCTTAGGGTGAGCGATTTCACCTTTTGAATGCAAGGATAGTAGAAACAAAAAATTTATTTCTTTCGTTAAGTTACGGAAATAATTTCTTTATTGCATTAAAAGTTGATATCGAAAAGACTTGAAGGGTTTCTTCTAGTCACGAAAATAATTTCTTTATTACATTATGGAGTTGCTTTTAGTCTCGACATGGCAAAGAAACTACTGTAAATTTTATATATTTATATGAATCTAACGTAAATATGTAGATAAAATTTAGCGAAATAAGAATATTATACACAAACAAATACAGTTTACTTAAAATTAGACCAACCGCCTGTACCTAAACAAACAAATACAGTTGGCTAATTGTTGTGTGAATAGGGGTCATGACATTGTCTAAGTCTCAACCTCTAGCTGGCTGCATGTTACTCTTGGGGTCCTCTACCGTGCCCAACTTACGTCGCAATTTTGCTTCATTGCACCCAAATTGCTTTGGGTTGGTTAGAATTTTTTATATTGAACTTGTTTTGAAAATTCAAATGAGATCAAATTGAGTTAGGTTTTCTAAATTTAAAGCTCAATTTTTAAAAAAAGTTTGCTCATTAATTTTAATGTGGATCGATATGAATTTGAATTAAATTTAAATTTTTCTAAATAAATTTGAGTTTATTTTAAAAACTCAAACTCATTTGAATTTCACATCTAATTCAATTATGGTCTTCCAAATTTAAAACTCTTAATTTTTTTAAAAATTTGCTCGTTAATTTTGACAATTCAACATTTTAAAATAAATTTAAACTTATTTTAAAAACTCAAATTTGATTAAATTTCAGACCGATCTGAATCAAGTTTTCTTAATTTAAAGTTCAATTTTTTAAAAAAAATTTGCTCTAAATTAACTCAGATCAAACTAAAATTGAATTAAAATATTAATTATAATAAAAGTATCAATGAGTTTTATTATTATTTTATATGGTGCTTTTCAAAGTAAGAATTTTGAAAATACTTTTGTAGCAATTTGTAAATAATGTTTCCTTCATATGCCGCCTATCTTTTAGATAATCGATGAAAATTATCATATAGTCCATGAAAACAACCTCTTTATTATTGGAATAAACACTCGTTTGGTTCAAGTTTTAAAGGATTTGAAAGTACATTTTTTTTACCGCAAAAATTATTTCAAAAAAATAAGTATTTAATTGTAAATTTCAAAAATATTTTTTGAAGTAGAAATAATTTTTTAAAAAACTAAAATATAACTTTTTCGAAACTCAAGTTTAGCGCTTTTGTGAAAAGCTCAAATTTTAACTTTTTCGTGATTTTTTACATCAGTTACGTGTATATCGAAAGTTATAACGGTGTTCTGTTTCTTTTGGTTTTCTTCTGTTTACAAAAACTATCTCTCAGAAACTCATCTCTCAAACACGCAGAACGCATCTTCTCAGTACACCACGATCAAAGGTTAGTTCAAATGTTACTTCCGGTTATTTTTCCAGCTCCTCAAATGCTATAGTTGGGATCTTTCTGGCTGATCCTATGGTTAATTTGATCTGAAAAGTTTATTTCGCTTCTTCGGGTCCTTTTTGAGTTCGAATATGATTATCCCACTAATTAATTGACGTTTTCTGGAAGATTTCTTGAATACCCATTTGGTTCGGAGGGAAATTCTACCTGGTTGTCCTTTCCTATTTTCAATTTTGAGGTTTCATAGTTGTTTTCGTCTCTTTTCACTTCAAAGTTATGAACTTTCTTAATGTTTATTTTGAGTGATCATTTATGCTAATTTTGATAATTCGATGGAAAAGAATCCACTTTTAATGGAATGGGAGGACATGACTAATATTCTTCCATCCTGCTTTATATTATCCTATTCACTTCACTGAGTTGGCTCAGAGCTTATCCGGTGTTTAATAGCACTTGCCCAGGAAACCTGTTATAAGGATTATCTTGTCGATGAACTCGTGGCATATGTTTTGATTGAAATTCTCTTATCGGGATCCTAAGCTGTTATTTCATTGCCTTTCTATATATGAAGTGCAAAAAAATTCATTAGGAATGTAAATGCCGGGACATATTTCAGGAGCTATATTTCGTAGCTGTCTTGTGTTTCTTGATTATAATTCATGGCTAATCTTCAACAAATTGTTGATCTATTGGTAAAACAGGAAGGAGATAGTGACTCAGACAGGAATCAGCTAGACTCTATTGCAGAAGAATATGTCGATCCGTCGGCTGATGGACCTGATACTTCTTCATTTACTGCTTTTCTCTACTCCTTATTGTCATCTTCAGAATCTGGGAACAATGAGAAAACTTCTGAGCAGAGTGATGATCAGGCAGAATTTGGTGGCCAACCTTCTGAGCCCATAATGAGAGAGAATGGTGCAAGGAAAAGTTTCCTTTCTCGTGGGAAGCAGTCTCTTCGTGCTATTTACCAAGCTGCAAGGTTTAGTGGATATCGAAGTCAAGAGTCAAAGGGTGATTCTGACTCGAAAGCTACTGATGAGAGTGATGATAATGATGACAGACTTGAGATGCATCATGTGCAGAATATGACAGAGCCTGTCTCTTTGATAGATCTTCCTACCACATCAGAACCTTCATTACTTCTTTCAGAGAAAGCTAGACGCGTTCTTTATACTTCTCTTCCTGCTCTTGTTCAAGATAGGAAATGGTTATTACTCTACAGGTGCAAGAACATGTACTCATCTGTAGTGTTGAATTATGATTTTGTCCAATAATGTAGGTCTTACTCAGGCTCACTGGTAAATGGACAAATCTTTTTCTTACTCTCTGTCTCGATGGTTCTTTACAGTACGTGGAGGCATGGGATATCACTTTCAACCTTATACAGGAGAAGCATGCTCTGGCCTGGACTCAGTCTTTTGGTAATATCTTGGTTAACTCTAGTCTCCTTCATTTCTGTTCTTAAGGTTATACAAATTGAAATTAATCAACATTCTTTTGGAACTTCACCAGATTTACAAAGGCATATAGTTGCATACAACCAACTCCGTCTTTTGTGATATAGAACCATATTTCATTAATTCTCATTTATATATCTACTTGAAAATTAACATTCCACGCATCATATAGAGCAGCAAAGTGAGTGACTTGTAAATTCATCTCCTGCAGATTTACCTCAGTTACTCGAGTAATTAATGATGCAAAAATTTAAGCTTGGATGGATAATTACTATTTATTTTCTAGCTTTTTGTGTCTGTTATTCTGGTCTCGGAGGAGGCTACCCATCTCACCGAGTGAACTCTTCTTTCAGGTTGTTGGAGACCAAAAGGGTGCAGTTTTTGGTGGCTTGGTTGAGGCACCCCTAAGACCTACCAACAAGAGAAAATATCAGGTGGTGATAAAATTCACATTAACCTTCAGTGAATTTACTAAGCACGTAAACTATCATGCTGACATTTAGTTTGAACAGGGAACAAATAGTACATTTGTTTTCACTGATGTACCTGGCAATCTCATTATTTTCCGTCCCACAGGTATTTTCTTTTTTCCCTTGCTACGAACAACCCCGGGTTAAATGCTTTCCCTTTGAAACAAGTAACTTAGGAATGTGGTATGCGATGACAGTCTGAACCTGGAGAGAGTTGAATCTAAGACCCATTTTAAGAAAAATTTCATATCACCTTTACTGTTGAACAAATCACAATGTCTGACCAACAATATATATTGAACTTCTTATAACGAGACATATTGAACTACAATACATGGTCAACTTCTTTTCTATACGCCTATAGATCTCAATCAGAAGAATGTATGACTGGTACCTGGAAGTGCACTAGTCCATCCATCAGAAGGCTTTCTGTGCTCTGAATTCCCATGAATAACATGCTGCTATTTGAATCTTAAGAATGGTCAAATTTTGTACTTTTTAGTCGTACTTAATTAAATCAGTGGGCAACAGTTGAAGAATTGACCATCAGGTTATTTGAGAGGTTGCTGGGTAGTGAGAAACTAATTGGAATCCTTTTCAGTGCAATCAATCTGCGAGTTCTCTTATTACAATACTGAAACAGGTGCTAATCGATATTTTACTCTGTGCTCTACTGATTACCTGGCAATTGGTGGGGGCGGTCACTTTGCTCTCTACCTGGATGGTGACCTGTGAGCCCTGATTCTCTTCTCTGCTACTTTTGCTATTTTTCAGAAATACTTTATGATGTGTGTTTCTGTCAATTCTCAAATATGACAAAGTGGACATGTGTGGTCTTACTACATTCATGTTTTTCTTAAACAAAAGATTAAATGGATCAAGTTCGGTCTCGGAAACTTACGGAAACTCTTGTCTTGCGCATTCTGAAGATTTTGAAGTTAAAGAGGTTGAGGTATGCATATGTCTTCACAACATATTACACAATTTCTTTCTGGTCCATTACTTTCGGTGGTGTTTAGGCACATACTGAGCCATTTCCCAAGTTCATGTAGCAGGAGTGTCTTAAGTTATTCATTTCTTTCTTGGAATTACAGTTGTGGGGTTTTGTATATGGTTCAAAGTATGAGGAAATACTAGCCTTAAGCAGAACGGAAGCGCCTGGAATTTGCAGGTGGTAATCAGTCAACCAACAATGAGGCAGACATGTCCATGGGATCAACAACGCTGTATATTTGATCGACGAACTTCGATATAATCGGATTAAGCTGACTGCCGAGTGAGTTGCAATGCAGCTCGATGTAGATATTCTGTGTACAGTAAAAAAGTTATCTTCTACCTTCAGCCTACGTTCACAAGTACAAGAGACATGCTTGTATAAGTCTGGTTGTTGGTTCTTTTTGGAATCGCAGTTCAACAGAAAGTTTTCCACTGTTTGTATCAGATGTTCTGGATGGATATAATCTCTTTGTGATATTAAATGTGTAATAATCTTCATTACTTTGAAGCACTAAATTCAAATGAAGTTTTAATGGAGTTATTCTAGGAGAATCCAAATCAGCCATTTCAAATTCAGCAATAATAATGGAATGAATATGATCACAATCCGTTCCATTTCTTCACCATACACAGGACGTTAAGAATAAGAAGCGAGTTCTAAGCATTTAACGCAGATCCGATGCAATCTGTAAATTTGAGAAAAATCTGTGATAAGACAAGGATGTGAGGAGTAATAGATTCAGAACACCCGTGGCACTCGATCTATTCAAGTGATGGTTTTTGCGTCGCATCGAACAAACTTAGTTACATGATCATCCTCAAGACAACCAACTACCTTTTCAAGGGATTGTTTCCTCGTCTCTCTGCTAAATCATGTCATTCAACTTGTGACTACCTTAATGGTCACCTCAACTCCATCTTCTGCCTACGCTATCCGAGTTTCGATGTTGTCCTTAAGTCTCATGCTCTTGTCATTACAAGTGGGAATGCAAACAATGTTTTCATATCTTCCAAGCTCATATCTTTCTATGCCTCCTCTCAGAGACTCCATTCTTGCAACAAAGTTTTTTATTCAGTTAATGAAAAAGACACCTTTCTTTGGAACTCCCTCATTCAATCTCACTTCTCTTGTGGAAATTACGCTGAAGCTTATGACTTTTATGTTCGCATGCGGTTGTCTAACATCCTGCCTAGTCAGTTTACGTTCCCCATGGTTGTGGCTTCTTGTGCTGAGCTTTTGTGGGTGAATCAGGGGAAGTGTGTTCATGGGTTGGTTGCAAAATCCGGGCTTTTTGAGGGATATTGTGCCGTTGGGTCATCATTGGTGTACATGTATAGTAAATTTGGGTTCACGTGCGACGCCGGTGTTTTGTTTGATGAAATGACTGTGAGAGATGTTGTCGCATGGACTACGCTTGTCATTGGGTATGCGCAGAACGGAGAGAGTGAGTTGGGTTTGGAGTGTATTAGTGAAATGCATAGGACTGGTGGTATTGGTGAGAGAATGAACTTTAGGACAATGGAAGGAGGGCTTCAAGCTTGCGCTGATTTGGGTGCCTTTGTTGTAGGCAGGTGTTTGCATGCTTTTGTGGTGAAAACTGGACTTGTGTGTTCTTTGGTTGTTCAATCTTCTCTTCTGTCAATTTACTCCAAGTGTGGGGATTTAAGTGAGGCTTGTAATTCCTTTAGTGAATTGGTTGATAAGGATCTTATTTCATGGACATCGATCATCCATATCCATGCAAGATATGGTCTCGTGAATGATTGCATAAGTTTGTTTTGGGATATGCAGGTTGATGGTTTGTTTCCAGATAGGATAATTCTAAGTTGCATCCTATCAGGTTTTGGCAATTCCTTGAATGTGAGGGAAGGAAAGGCTTTTCATGGGCTGATTATAAGGAAAAATTATGTGATAGATCATATAGTTAACACTGCATTACTGTCCATGTATTGCAAATTTGGACTTTTGATTCCTTCAGAGAAGCTTTTTGATAGGGAACATGAATGGAGTAAAGAATCGTGTACCATTATGGTTTGTGGTTATGCTAAACTAGGAATGGGAGGCAGGTGCATAGAATTGTTCAGAGAGATGCAAAATGAAGGAATTAAAACTGATTCCAACTGCCTGGTCTCTGTAATTTCTTCTTGTTCCCAGTTAGCGGCAAATCGTTTATGCAGATCGATTCATGGTTATGTAATTAGGGCTTCGATGTATCAAAATGTTTCCATTGCCAATGCACTTATAGACATGTATGGAAAGATGGGTAATTTGACTGTTGCGAAGAGAATATTCTATAGAACAAACAAAGATGTTGTCACATGGAACACGCTGATTTCATCATATGTGTGCTGTGGCGTTGCTGGTCAGGCTATTGCTCTTTTCGAGCATATGATTTTACAAAAAATCAAGCCTAACCAAGCCACATTAGTAACAGTGCTTTCAGCTTGTTCTAATGTTGCATCCTTGGATAAGGGAGAAATGGTTCACCACTACATTGAAAAAGAAGGGTTCGAGCTAAATGTATCTCTTGTTTCTGCGTTGGTTAATATGTATGCAAAATGTGGGCAGCTAGAAAAGTCTAGACAGTTGTTCAACTCAATGGAAGAAAGAGACACTATTTCTTGGAATGTAATGATCTCAGGTTATGGAATGCACGGACATGCAAAATCTGCGATTGAAATATTCCAACAAATGGAACGATCAAAGGTTAAACCAAACGCGATCACCTTTCTCTTGCTTATTTCAGCTTGTGCACATGCAGGACTTGTTGAAGAAGGGAAGAATCTGTTCAACAGAATGCATCTTTATTCTGTTGAACCCAATCTAAAGATCTATACTTGTCTGGTAGATCTTCTTGGAAGATCAGGGAAATTGCTGGAAGCTGAAGAAGTGGTTCTGTCAATGCCATTTCCTCCAGATGGCAATGTCTGGGGAGCTTTGTTGAGTGCTTGTAAAATTCACAATCAAATTGAGACAGGCTTAAGGATAGCAAGGCGTGCTATTGAATCTGACCCAGATAATGATGGTTATCATATAATGTTAGCCAACATGCTTAGTTATAGTGGTAAGTGGGAGCAAGCACAAAGAGCGAGAGAGATGATGAAGGCTAGGGGTGTTGAAAAAACTGCTGGTTGGAGTGCGGTTTAGTTCCAGGATCACCTCTTGGCGAACATATTCCTCATCTTGAATGTACTAATGCATGCAAGAAATTTAATATGGACTGGTTGGACACGGGATTCAGTAGTAGAAACTGAATTCACTGCAGGCTTTCAGCTTGGACATGCTGTCATAATTCAGCTATCTATAGGTACATGTTCTTATTGGATCGTTTTTATAAGTTTGACAGATTTTATTGTCAGGAACTGTGCTTAAATACTGGTTCTTTTACAACATTTATAGGTTTAATGCATATCAGAGTCATGAGAAGGGTGATTCTCATGCGAAAGTTGCTGAAGAGAATGAATGATGGTAATGATAGTGGATTTGAGAATGAATGATGGTAATGATAATGGATTTGAGACGATGCGATAACATATGTAGTCTCCTGTTTCATTGGTAGGTCTTCTGCTCGCATCTCAACCTTACATTTGTACTTTCAATGAAAACTAGATTTGCTCTTTATACTTCACCGTGACTCTTGTTCAAGGGGGGGCTTGGTTTTACTCTACAGGGATGTAGGAAAGTTGACTCTTAACTATAGCGCTTAAATATTGCTTTTTCGGAACGTACAGGACCTTCTTCCTCTTCCTTATCGTTAGTTCATGTCTTTTATTGACTCTCTCTCTTTCTCTCTTCTTCACAGTGCATGGAGACATGGGATATCAATTCGTAGGTTACCGAGAAGAGGATGCTCTAGCCTCAACTCAGTCTTCTGGAAATCTTTGGATTAACATTTGCATTTTGTTGCTTTATTCTGTCCTTCAAATGATATTTATGCAAATTGAGAAGAAAGTGAATTTTCTTATGATGCTTGAAGCATTGGCCAGAAGTATGAAATTCATGGGTAATGTGCACAACCATTACCCTTCTGTAGGAACAGCAGTGATCTTTTATTCCCTTATGAATGACATAAACCTAACATTTTATGCATCATTTAGAGTACGAATGTGTTTCTTCAAATAGATTCTTAGTTTGAAGAAGCATCCCAATTACTCGAGATATTAATCATGAAGACTTTTCGCATATTCATCCGTGTAATTTAATATGATCATCTCTGTTCTTCATGTGAAGGATTTGTAATGTTATCTTATTCTGCTATACTTAGATGCCTGTTATTAAGCTGGTATTGATGTATTCTGCTTGTCCTTTATGAATTTTACAGGACCTTGCAGTTTCTGAGTACCCAAATTAGAGATAATGTCTGGAACTTGAGCTTTAGATGTATTATTGCTATTTATCAGCTTTCTGGTTTTATCGGGCTACTGACCTGGGATGAGAACTCCACCCGTTTAACCGATTTCTTTAATGTTTTCGGGGACCGCAGCTTTTGGAAACTCGGTTGAGTCAATCTTGGCAAACCAGCAAGAGAAAATATCAGGTTTTAATGAAATTCGTATTGAACTTCAAATTCATAAACAAAGCAGATTCTGTGGCATATCATATAGTACATTAGCTTTTACTGGGCATATCTTCATCTTACTTCTTTTATGCAATCCTATCAAGAAAAAAGACGGAACCAGGAGAAAGTTGATTGCGATGCCAGTGGAATTAACAAAGATTGATCTCATATGCTTATACTATTGGCTGGACTAGTGTTACAATTAGAAAAAAGTAGACCGTGTTAGCTGATATCGGAAGTACAATTAGACAAAAGTAGACTGTGTTAGTTGATATCTGGAGAAAAACACGGTAACGGTACTGAAGAGGGTAGGAGTGATGCTTCCTCTAGATCTTGTGTTGTGATATCCAGGCCATACAGACAACCTTCATAGTTGGAAGGATTGATACCTAATGTCAGCTTCATGTTTGCATAAACTAGACTAGTAAGTAAACTATCGGATCCAGCATTATGTGCTGCACCAAGTCTTGCAATGCCAAGGCTCTCTCCGAGCTTCTGAAGCCCCAATTCACCCTTCTGGAGCCCTCTGCAAAATCTTGCCATGTACTTCACATCAACTGCCGAACCGAATACAAGACGAACAAGTGCAGCAAATTCCTGAACAGACTCTGGCAAAAGGGTCACCACTTGTAGAACATGTGCTAGATCATACAAGCCATGGAATGTAACCCATTGAGCATTCCTGTGTTTCCAGAGGATATGAGATAAAGAAGGTGAGAATCTCTCCATCACTATGCCTTCCTTTTTCAGTCTACAGAAGTCAATCCCACATAGCTTCAGGAAGTGGATAGAATCAGGGGAGTGTTTGTCCTCCTCAACATCAAACTGGAAGTTAAACTCCCATGTCGTGAAAACGACGCCCAACTCATCCGACAGGGTGATCCCGAGTTGAATCAGTTTCGAGTTTTCGACATTGAATTTCAGGTGCTTGTAACGAACATCATCAGTCTCGTTCCTTCTTGTCTTCAAGATACAACCTGGGAACTCTGTGTCGACGGATATGACATGAAACCTGTACAATGCTGCATCGAGCATCACAAGCTCTTCTTCAAAATTCCCGTTCCATACTTCTCTGATCACAATAGAATCCATGGTTGGTCTGAGACTAATCGTACAAAGTAAAAACAAAAACAAACTTTCTTCTTCAATTACTTAAGACTCGTACAACTTTGTATTTATAAGTTAGCCAATTTGGTTTCATTGACGGCTGTCTGAAATCCGCTTCTTACTAGGATGTAAGACTTAATAGGATTTGGTTTAGTGGTAGTTTTTTCCGTTACGAACTCGAATATTCAAAGGTAGCGTGAATAATAGATTTATGGTTTTTTTCAGGACTTATAGTCTATCCCATATTTTATAATTATTGTATTTAAAATAAAGGGTAAAAGAAGCTTCTTTCTGGTTTAAATAATTTTTTAAAAATTGCTAATTTTTCAAATAAAATTTTTTATTTTTTAATTTTTCAAATATTTTTATGAAACTAATAACAAAAAATATATAATATAAATGTCACATATAAGTTAATTAAATATTATTATAATAAAAATTTGTCATAATTATCTTTATATGTGGGTCTACCGGAAACAACCTTTTTTTTACATAGCGGTAAGGCTGCGTATTATGAGACTTCTCTAGACTCCACTTCATTGCGAGATTTTAGACTGGGTGATGATGGTGATCTTAAATTATTAATTTGAGTAAGATTTAATTAATTTAGATCCAAGTTAAAAATTAGTTAGGTCGACTTGTTAATAATATTTGAATTGTCATGCGATGGTTATGACATAGATGCTTTACTATAATTATATAAGAGAACATTTTATAAAAATAAAAAATAAAAAATATTCTTATAAATTACTTAAAAAATCTTATACCTTTTATTTTTAAATAATTATTTGATAAATCAAACGAATAAAATATATTTTAAATAGTATGTCTCTTGTTATCATTTGCTTTTGCTTTAACAACACTTAATAAAAATCTCGTTAAGCGTGAAATCTAAAAAAGTTTAATAATACACAGTTTTATCCTAATTATTAAAGAGACATGGAATAGATATTTTTTAAACCTTTTTTAGTCCTCCTTTGGGGTAGGAATAGAGATTTTCTTCTTTTGCAGCCTGTCCCACGTCTAATTCATGATATTAAAACAAATTAATTGATAAGAAGATAAATAAATAAATTCTAGAAAATTAAGCTCGTATTTGATCTCGATCAAGTTTAGGCCCAAATGTTTGTCAATCTTATGATTGGGCTTTATTGGATCCAAACTTGACCTAATTTGTCACCATTCCTCATAAATTCCTTATTTGTTATAAGTTAATTCCAAGCATAGCCCAAAATCAACATGCTAAGCCCAATTAGGCTCATACTTGGCCTCAAATTTTTGTGATTTTTTTAATGCGATCATTATAGAAAATCAACTTGAAATCAACAAGTCAAAACATTTTTTGCTAAGCTTAAACTCAAAACTCAAATATTTGATCCTAGACGATCTTAGGACTGTTTTTTCTCGAACTCGAGATCGGGCCTTATATTATTCGGGATTGGCCTGTTTCGTCGCCAACCTGTGAATTCCTTGTTTCTTATAAGCGGTTCTTCTCGAACCCATGATCGGGCCTTATATTATTCTGGCTTGGCCTGTTTCGTCACCAACCTGTGAATTTCTTGTTTCTTACAAGATTAAAAAAAAAGTAAAAAATTTGTTGATAATCACAATACAAACTTATTATAACCTCGAAGTTACACAATATTCTGCAGAAGAAACCTACTAAACAAAGGATAATGAAGTCACAAGGATTGGAAAATGTTACTCTAAGAACTTCTAGCTGGTAACACCAGAAAATAATACAAAGAAGAAAGACAGAAACAAGCTTCTAAACGCAGGTATGGACAAACAGCTTTTCGACACCTTCCTATCGGGACAAACTTGACCATAAGCCTTTTGCACAGGATCTGTCAAACAATCAGAGAGCTGGTTTACTTTACCAAAATGGGGAAAGGGCAAGGAACCACATTGATAATGAGAAAATTTTATGAAGGTCTAGTGACAATAAAATCAGTTACCTCTTCAGACCAGCAGGTTGTATCGCAGTGGTGCTAAGTAATCCTGCTAGTAAAAACTCTAACTAAAAAACTATTGCAGCTTTCTCTACAAATCCATTGTCATACTTATTGAGTGGAACCATTTATCAGACTGGTAGATTTGGCGTCGTCCGGTTCCTGATATGAAGCTTCATGAACACCTAGAGCAGCACGACCAGATGGGTCAGGATTCTTTGACCATGCTGCATCCCATTCCACTGCCTTTGCAGTACTGCATGCCACACTTGGACCTGAAGGAACGGTTGACCTTGCTGCGTTCTGTTTCGAAATGGGAGATCTATCAACTATATCTCAAGGTGAACGAAGGATGGAAATGATGCGCATAGAAAACTTTGCAATAGCGTAACAATAAAAAAAGGCTCATCATCAAATATCCGAGAGGCTGCAGATGAATAAACGATTACTAAAGAACAGACCTTTGGAAAGAATTTCTCAAATATTGTCCTGTAGTAATATGCCTCTTTTGTGGTAGGAGTATTTTCTGGGTAAAGAAACTTTGCATTCATCAACATTGAATCTGTAACCTGCCCAATTCAAAACTAAGATATATCACAGGCAACTAAGGCAGAATTAATGACTTGATATATGAAATAGAAAGGCCATATGAGAGATTTCATGTTCCCTGTATCGCAAACAAATACTTGTTTCAATGTGAATGGGACGAAAAATTCAAAGATTCCAAACAAAACCCTCTAAAGATCATCGTTATACACCTGTTTGTTTGCGTGGTCCTTCAGACCATCAATCCAACTGTATCCAACTCCATCACTGAATTGTTCCTTCTGCCTGTACAATATGTGCTAAGACAAGATAAAAAGAGAATCAGCACTTTCCCATGAAAATCATGCCAGAGAAGAAAGAATCAGGATAGAAATAGCTTTGTGTCATTACATCTAGAGAAGTAGAAATTTTGGTACCTTTGGAAGATATGGGTTCTTCTCATCATCAAAGGCGTTGCGCAACACCCACTTCTCAATCCTTCCAAGGTCAGGCCTGATCTGCAAGGACAAAAGTAAGCAATAATCACCGTACAATGACAGACCTACAAATATATGTGCTCTTCAGAATTTGTCATTAGTCATCATGAACAGACAACAGAGCATTATTTGTAACTTCCTGATGTAATGAAGCAAACAATTGTAGATGACATAAACTAAATATCATCCATGGAAAATTACATATCCAGTGAATTGGAGAATGAAAACATGCCAAATTTGCAGAGGTCAATCCTTTATAATTCATAAGCCAAGGTTTGTTTTTACTGCTCGATAAGATTAGTTCAAAGGCATGGATTGACAGATAGATAGCCTTTTATGTTGGAAAAGGACAAATTCAGAGTGACCCTGAAAAGGTTTGTCTTGCTCGTGGATAATAAGCTTGGAGAATAGTGTATACCATTTTCCACTCAGGATCTACGCTCATTGCAATGTTGATGAATTCTGTATCCAAAAAGGGGACACGAGCCTCAACACCCCATGCTGAAGTGGATTTATTGGCCCTCAAGCAGTCATACAGATGAAGAGCTTTAATCTGTTTTGTCAGAAAACAAAGTTAAATAAGAGTATTGGATATAGCAAAACAGCCTGGATCACCAGGGCATTGTCAAACCCAAATAAAATGCAAAAATCATACCTTTCGACAGGTCTCTTCATGAAACTCCTTTTTGTTGGGTGCCTTGTGAAAATACAGGTAACCTCCAAAAATTTCATCTGAGCCTTCCCCAGAAATAACCATTTTCACTCCTAAAGATTTGATTTTTCGTGACATAAGAAACATAGGGGTGCTAGCTCTAATAGTGGTCACATCATAAGTTTCAATATGGTAAATGACTTCCTCGATGGCATCTAACCCCTCCTGATACAGCAATAAAACACATTAGCCTATGAGTAAGCATGAAGACATGCGCCTCACATATTGGGCCTTACACATGCACTAAGTTGATTTTTTTTTTTCATTCTCTTCCATTTAAAACTAGCCATTACCTGAACGGTAAAGTGAAACTCATGGTGACGAGTTTGGAGATAATCTGCTACCTCTCGTGCAAATCTTAGGTCTGGCGAACCCTGATTTGTAGAAAAGCATAACCCATGAATGAGCAGAAAAAAGAATTCAGACAGACACTCATAAACAGAAGATAAAGGGAATGAAAATGAAATACCACTGCATCAGTCAGGATCCTGTGACTTTTTGGATTACTGTGTCGGTTCTAAGAATTATTGTTGGAAATACCAGTAAAAATAATATCAACTAAAGCTAGTATATTGATTGGCTATTGGAAGAGCACATAGAAACAAATGCTGTCATTTAGTAGTAGGCACTTATAGGCCCCTTCTTGGATGACATCAGTTCTTAGAGAACAACCTTTGTCAACACAGTTTAGCATGCTCAACAAACTATTTACAAAATCATCCTAGGCACAAACAAAAGAACTAGCAACCATAAAAAACCATTTATCTCATCAATGGAGAAAGAAATTCCTATTTTATTTGCACCACAGAGTGGAAGCCTTAAGTCAGGAACTAATGTTTTGTAAATGGCCTCATGATAAGGTTAATCAACAGAAGCAAAGGCTACAAATTATGAGGTATGGGATGCATATCTTCAGAGCCAAAACATAAGTATATCCATCAGTACCCTCCATATAAAGAAAACACAAAAATAAGTGAAGTCCCTAACAGTCTCTAAGTCCTTTCACAAGTCAACTTTGGTAAAGTAACGCAGCATATTTAGCCCAAATCTGTCCGGCTAATAATGGGAAATGCAGGCAGTTAAGTATCACCAAGTATAATGACAATACCTTCAAGCCAATGCAGAAGGTATGCAATTTTGAACCCCATTGACGAGCAGCTTCCAACTCATTCAAGCGGCGAGAAGCCACAGCTGCAACAAGTGATGAATCCAGTCCTCCAGAAAGAAGCACACCAAATGGTACATCTGTCATAAGTCTTTTGATCACAGCCTGATAGAAGCAGCATAAGGAACAATTGAACAAAGTTAGAACATGTAGAGTTGCATATAACTTGACCACTATAACTAATTAAACTGCAAAAAGATAAATATACTTTACACCCACACAAACTATACATAAAAACACAGAAATGCCTTGACTTAAAAAATCCCTCCCACTGTGCAGTTCTGCTCAAAACTTCACAATGTAAAAGAAGGAACTAATACAAACAAGCCATACTTTGTAACAGAACAGAAATTAAAACGTCAACTTTTGAATAGAATAATAACCCACACAATCAATTACCCATAGCCCTGTACTGAAAATTTGGTTTCTAGAACACATTTGAACAAAGTGGAGTTCAATAACACCTATGCGTCTATACACTTTCCAACTAGAATCCACAGTGAGCTACAAATACATGAAATACCAGCAGTAAAGACTTAAAACTAGATGATCACTTCAACTGCCATATAAGCAGAGTAAAAGACATGCCTTTTCAAAAGCTTCCCGTAGAACTAGAGGATCATATGGAGTTGAAGGTATTTGCTCTGAATACCATGGCGGGTTATACCACCTTCTAAGCTCACCTACAAGAAGAAAAAACAAATACAGGAGGCAACAAAGATAAGTATTCAAATTTGTGAGACAGCTGCTGAAGAAGAATAAAAGGACACCAGTTATTTCCTAGTCATCCAAAATATCACTGTTTTTGCTGCAGACTTACCCCCAACTAAGATTGTCCACTCAGTAACTTTTCTAATAAGGATGGAGAAATGAGCAATTGTTTAAAAACATGGACATTTATTGGAGCAGCACTAGATATAATAGTTTGTGAGTGAACTAATGACTCCAATCTGTGATGTCTTTACAAGGATGAATCTAAAATAAATACTAGAGACAAAGTAAACTCAGCCGTGGACAAAACAAGAAAGACTGTTATTGACGCGTAATATGGCTATCAAATAGCATTTAAAACAGAACTAGGAATGGAGAAAATACATGATCTGATAATCAATTGCTATAAATTAAATTCAAATCCAACATTCAGAAATTAACAATTGCCTACCTCGTTTGCTTGAATATAGATGACCAGGAGGGAAGGAGATAAATCGTTCACAATCATCACTCAAAGCTTTCATTTCTGAAGCAAACCATATCGATCCTGAAAAGTTAATTGTGTGTCATTTGGTTAGGACTACCATTCTTATAATCAAAGGAAATTAAGTGACACGTGAAAACTACGAGATTCATATAGTTTCATGTCATAAACCATGTGTTTACCAAATTAAGAAACTAGTGAAGATAGATACTGTTAACTATATTAATAGACAGAATCATCAAGCAACATCAAAGTTTATAGTTGCAAGATAAACTCAAAGCCCACTTTTGGCACATGGAGGACAGAACGGGCAGCAACAATTGTAACAAATATTATGCCATGATTTAGCTGCGGCATATCCAATAAGCTACAATACATCGATCTCCCTTCTTAGATTCTGCATCTTTTGGCAGAATACTTCTTACAGCAGGTATTTCAGCATTCCCATATCACTTAGCAAATTTGCAAAGAGGCAACTGCTCCACTTATAGAAACTTCTCACACATTAAAGATTCAGGTTCTTTACTCATGATTCAAAAAATAACTCTTGCAATCCATCCTAAGAGTATCAAGAAAAGAAACTTGCAAGTAAATGTGCAATATAAGGTATCATACCATCAAGTCCCCAGCCCATGTAAAGTGGGGTAATGCCGATAGCATCACGGGCTGCAATGAAACTTTTGTCACGAGTATCAAGAAGGACAAAGGAGAACATGCCATCCAACATGTCCACAAAGTTTTCTCCATATTCTTCATACTGACAACACAAATGGGGAAGTCGTGTAACAATCATAAAGATGAAAACTTTCTAAATACAAGCTGTGTTAGATCAAGATTGGGAATCCAAAACTTACAAGATGGGCAATCACTTCACAGTCACTTCCGGTTCGGAACTCATGAGACTTGAGCTTCTTCCTCAATTCCATGTGGTTATATATTTCCCCATTAACCTGAAAATCAAAACCCCGACATCAAAACGCAAGACTTCAGTCCAAAACACAAACCTTAATCATCCTAAACAGTTAGTTACCGTGACAACAACAGTCTTCTCTTCATTGTAGAGAGGTTGATCCCCAGAGGCAGGGTCCATGATAGCCAAACGTTGATGAGCAAGATAACAGTCTTCATGACAATGCAACCCACTCCAGTCAGGCCCTCTATGCCTCAACCTACACTTAATCGCAAACAATTAACACAAACCTCCATAAACAACCAAAACAAACGGAGGAATGAAACAGAGATTAAAGAAGCAACCTGCGAGACAATTCAATGACACGGGACCGTTTGGCCTGAGAGTTGTCTATGCAACCAAACACTGCGAGAATCCCACACATGTCTGAACCCGCTCAAAGTTGACCGGCGGCTGGCTATTCTGTGTCTCTCTGTTTTAGTGTGTAAGAGAAAGACACGGTTGGAGGCTGCTGAATAGGACGGAAATGCAATGGGTGTGTGTGCTTGCGTTTGTGTATTATGCTTATATGGTAAGCTTTTTCAATCACAGCCGTTGATTCATCTGACCAAAAAGATTCCACACCCTTCAATTTCTTTGATTGTTACTTTAATCCAACATTAGGGTTTTGTAATTTGTACTGGTATCAGTCAGATTCCTGATTTGATTTCAAAGATTCCACTTGCTGGCCCGAAACTTGACAATGTCTTTCTCATTCCCATTTAGTATTTTCGTTAAAAATGGCGAACGGCACCGTCGGGGGTTACTGCGATTGATACTTGCAGCATTTGTGGCTCTAGCAGAGAGAGTTTCTTGCATGCCGTTCGGGATTATCATTGGGCTCGTACGGTGTGGCTTAAAGTTCTACCTCATTCTCTGATTAACAGGTTCTTTACTAGTTTTCTGAGTGATTGGATGTTTGATAACCTTCGTAATGCTCTTAGCATTGATTATGTGGATTGGGATTGACCTACTTGTTTCGGTATTCTTTGTTGGAAAATTTGGAAAGCTCGCAATTCTTTTATTTTTGAAGGTGTTAGTACAGG
>JAOSBP010000206.1:1997838-2015750 GCA_027563825.1 Erythroxylum mucronatum
TAATTATAATAATTAAATATTATAAGAATAATTAAATTATTCAGAATAATAAAGTTAATAATAATAAGAAGAAAATTGGTAATTAAAACAAATTTCATAATAATAATAGAAATTAATATAATAAATAAATTTAATAATCATATCCAATATAATAATAATAATAATCAATTAATGATAATAATAATAATTATAAATATAATAAATATAATAATAATCATAACAATCATAAGAATAATATAATAAAAATTAAATAATAACATTAATAATAATACTAATAATATAATAAAAATTATTCTCATTACAAATATATAATAATAATAATAATAATAATATTGTTATTATTACTATTATTTATTATTACAGAATATAATAATCAATGAAATATATATAATAAATTCTTTGAAAAAAAAAGTAAGTGTTATTAAGAGCCAAACAGAGGAGAGGCGCCTGTGGGTCCTCTTACCTAAAGTACTTGTAAATTTTTTATTAATGACGACGCCGTTTTTTTCTTTGACAGAGTAAGACAGGATTGTCCTAGACAGGTGATCTACTCTCCTGATCCAACTAAGATGATCAGTGCCTTTTCTCCCCAAGGAACACCCTAAACTAGTACTTCCCTAAACTAGTACTTTTTATGATGATGAGATCATACGTGGAGGACAATTTTCCACTCTTAGAAGCTCAAACCAATAAAACCACTTGAGTATATGTGAGACCTTACTCAAGATTTACAAGTGTTGGTCCACATGGTAATTATGTACCTGTTTTTCTAGCGGGAGAAGTCCTCAACTGGCAGACACAAAATGTTGTGGCACAAAATAATGTCCTACAAATTATCGATTCAAAGCTCGATGGTTTATCTGAGCAGACGTAAGGACTAAACTTTAAAATTAATGTTATATATCTCCAAGTGAAACAATTACATCAATAATTGCTCAAAATTCTCAAAGAATAGAAGAGAATTTCAAAAAGTTCGAGAAAACTTAAGAGGATCGAGTTAGATATGTCTAAGGAACAATCAGGAGATGTCTATGAGTCACATCCCTAAACATTCCCGTGACTAGATTTAAACTTGAATATTTATGTTCTCGTATTAACAAATAAATTTTATCTTAAGATGAATTTAGATCTCAGGTTCGATTCTTTGCTAGCCTCTTTTGTAAGAGTCTGGGGCAGCGAGGTTTTACCTATGAGTAGAGAGCTAGTGAGACCCTCTGTGATGAGGTGTAGCCGCTTGATCCTCTGCTGAGGTATAGCTTAGTCCTCTGAGAGGTGAGCCCGCTTAACCCACATGTAGGGTTTCCGCGAATAAAAAAAAGAAAAAAAAAGAATTTAGGTCATAAATTTTGATTTTATGAAACTGAAATGATGTGACATTCGTCATATTAACCATGTTTGTGATTGGAACGGATATAACCATTTTGAATAATAAAAAAACAATATTCCACTTAAAATAATTTTATCATAAAAATTAAAATTAAAGTTAAAATAATATTATCACGTGCCTGCACTAGTTAGCTTCCTCTCGCTCCTCCTCACAACTGTCAGGTAACTGTCATGCGTTAAAACTGAAACGATCTTTTTTTTTTCTTTTTTTTTGTTAGTTTGTTCCAATTCGATCATTCTAATTCTCCAAAAAGAAAAGGAAAAAATGGCGACAGTGTCTCCTCTGGCCAAGTACAAGCTGGTGTTCCTCGGCGATCAGTCGGTGGGTAAGACCAGCATCATCACTCGATTCATGTACGATAAGTTCGACACCACTTATCAGGTATCAATCCTCTTGATCATATTTTCTTAAAATGAATTTTGGTGTTTAGATGAAGTGGGGTTTGGAAGATTTGAGAGTAGTTGGATATGGATTTGGTTGTTTGGATCTGTTTGGTGACGTGAATTATTGAAAGCAGGGGAGCTGTTTACGTTTAGATTTTGTTTGTTGATCTGTTTGAGAGAAGAAGCTGATGTTTAATTTTGTAGCTTGGATTTTTGAGTTACGAGACTTTGTTGTTTTAGTGGTGTTCTGTGTTTGTCGTGCATTGCAGGCTACTATTGGAATTGATTTTCTGTCCAAAACAATGTACCTAGAAGATCGCACTGTTCGTTTGCAGCTTTGGTAGCCTATTCATACTCTTCTCGGGTTTTGATACGTATAGTGGTTTCTGTTATCTTGTTATGGTGATTTTTTAATACAGTTGTTTGAAATGTTTTTGAAAAGCTTGAAATTTGATAGCATCGGTTGATCAACAATGCAAGAATCTTGTGAAATATTATAGGTTATCTTCTTATACCTTTCTCAAAAGCTATTAATCCCACAAAGGAGGAGTTGGAAAGAGTTTTCGTAATGCTTTTCGTAGTTTCAAAATAAGATCAAGAGTCAGCATTAAAGTAAGGGAGGAACAATGAAGCAGATTAGTCTGAGATGATTTTAGGTTCTAGAACACAAGATTGTCTCCTGAGAGCACGAGGATGCGGGTTTTTGAATCAATGAAAAATCAGTTCCAATTTTTGCATTTGAATTGAACTTCTTCAATTATGCTTCCTTTTTTCCCTTTTAGAGCTCAATTTCTCGTTGGTAATGCTATTGTCAAAAGTTTCCTCTTCTTTTGTTTACGAAGTCCTGTTCTTGGAATAAGGATATAGTTGGCTGGTGTCTGCAATTACGTTGTTTTCTTCTGGTGGCAGTTGATAACGATCGTTAAATATTTTGTGCCTAATTCCATCGAAAACTCTTTTATTTGCTAATTTCTGAGGATTATGTTGTGTTCATCCATTTTGTTCCTGTGAATCTATTTTTTCGAACTTGTTTATTTAATTCTGTAGGGATACTGCTGGACAAGAAAGATTTAGAAGTCTTATACCCAGCTATATCCGGGATTCATCTGTTGCTGTAATTGGCTATGATGTAGCAAGTGAGTTGCTTTACTTGAAACTGTTTCATCTAACAGGAAATGATAAAATGGGATATTTTGCAGATGGACATGGTTTCATTACTAGTTAAGCTACAAATGATTGAAAGAAGTAAAAAGCAATATATTTGAGATTTCACTCTTCTTGTATGAATTCGGACACGTGTATACTTGGGCATATTCCCACAAAATGCATTTACATTTACAGATGTTTCCCTTGCATTCTGAAGCAGATTTTCTTTAGTTTCTTGGTTCTTCTTTTTGTGCTTTTATTTTCCACAGGCAGTCGTTCAATTTGCTCGACGTTTGAAATTATTCCATACATTTGAGATTATACGATACTAAATGCGTTATCCACTCATTATTATGCAGATAGGCAATCTTTTTTGAACACTGCCAAGTGGATTGAGGAAGTACGAACAGAACGAGGGAGTGATGTTATTATAGTTCTTGTGGGCAACAAAACTGATTTAGTTGACAAAAGGTGAAATATTCTGACTGTAATTGCTGGTTTATCTTTTCTCTTGGGTCTGTAGTCTATATTAGTTTTTCTGGAAATTGTAGTCCATATTAGTTGGATATAACATATGGCTTTTTTGGTGTTGTTGATGGCTGCTTGTGGCGAAGAGATTTTGGACTTGGTTCTCTGATGTAAGAGTTGAAAGTCAGAGGAGCAATCACAAAAACTTGCTACTACATGTATATAAGTTTTCTTAGCATTACTGAGAAAATGGAATTTGTACATAGGCAGACAGCAGAAGGAACCTTATCGGAAAATGGCAATCGTAGCTATATTTAGATTGAATAGTTGCTTAAAAAGACATGACTTTACTTCTACTTTGCTTTTATCAACTGTTTTGAATGAATGAGACCTGAATGGCTATCTATCCTTAAATCCTATGAGTATGCTTCTTCCAGTGCTATTCTCGATTTTCTTTGTAAATTTCGTTAGCCGTACATATTTACAATTATTTGTTGCTTTTTAAGCCCAACTCATATCCATACCTATAGTTATTTTTCGCTGGTTCCCATTATGCAACCTTCGTGATCAAACAGGCAAGTTTCAATAGAGGAAGGGGATAGCAAGGCTCGTGAGTTTGGAGTTATGTTCATTGAAACCAGTGCCAAAGCAGGATTTAATATTAAGGTGAGAGACCATTCACCTAGTGTTAACAAAGTTTGAGCTGATTGATTCCTTGCTCACTTTGCCCATTTTCTCCTAGTCTCGGTGCTTTAGATATTGACACGTTTGTTTTTTTATTTTAATGGAAACTTCAGCCTCTATTTCGCAAGATTGCTGCTGCTTTGCCAGGGATGGAAACACTTTCTTCAACAAAACAAGAAGACATGGTGGATGTCAACCTGAAGGCTACAGTCAGTTCATCCCAGACGGATCAACAAGGAGGGGGTTGTGCATGTTAGAAGAGCTTACTTTAGACCAGATAGAGAAAACATTCGGTACCCTTTCACACCATATAAACATTATCACACAGCTGATGATGATTTTGACATGAACTACTCAGCTGCAGATTCGATCAATATGTCTAACAGGTTTCAAAGTCCTTAGGGGGGCATAAGGCCGTATTCTTTATTTACCGTAAAATTTGACGATTTGACAATTAGGCTGTTCAGGCTGTTCTTGTTCATTACTCTCAATTGCTTTTCCTGTTCATTACTATCCATTTTTTTTCTTTTCTATAATCACTATTTATACATTATCAACTGATTTTTCAACATCATTGCTTTGTAGTGAAAGAATTCGTTGATATACCAGACCAAAGTTGGGCAAATATTGCAGATGAATTCATAATATTCATAGCTGGCTTGGTATGTGTAGAAACCACCATTCCAGTAGGTCTTGCATAATTTAACAATGCAACAGAGATATTGATCTCTTATTTTCTGAAAACTCATAAAGTTTGGATCATGGTGCCATTTGGTAAATCGTTTTATGCTTCTAATATAAGATGAGAAACTCGACCACACTTGAAATTGTTGGCGCCCTCTTGATTGCTAGTTATAGCTTAAACAGAACTGGAGCATAGTTATTACTTATGTACGGAGCACATGCTTACACTTGTCCTTACAAATTAAGAGCATAAAAAGGATCATCAGCAGCAAGTTTCATGGAGAGAACTTCAGATAAACAACTTGAAGCATGAAACTGAAAACTACTAAGAGAAAACCGTTAGACATTAACAAATACCTCGACCGACTGCCGCACTCTTAATGTCAG
Organism: Erythroxylum mucronatum; assembly: GCA_027563825.1. Taxonomy (NCBI): domain Eukaryota; kingdom Viridiplantae; phylum Streptophyta; class Magnoliopsida; order Malpighiales; family Erythroxylaceae; genus Erythroxylum; species Erythroxylum mucronatum. The sequence goes on from JAOSBP010000206.1 coordinate 2,002,978, forward strand.
ATATATCAATATCAACGTCCCCAGGCTTGAGCTGCATCAAATTAAGAAACACAGCAGAGGTGGTTATAAAGAAGGCCTGGCAAATGGTAGAAAAGAAACACATGTTCTATAATGTATAATTGCTTTTTAGTTCTGCTCCTAAGCACCATGAACTGATGAATGGGTTAGTATCATTGTCCTTGCATCTCAAAGTGCTCTGATGAACTTCCGACTTCTTATTTGTGGTAAGAATTAAGTGAAGCAAAATTGTTAAGGGTTAATCCGATTATCATCACATGCTCTTCAGTAAAACATTTGTTATAGCCCAAAATTCCTGTCGATATGTGAAAGATTGCCTTAGTATTCAATCTACAGATTTTGACTGATCCAACTTTCATGTGTAATCTTCAACTGATTTCACAGTTAAAGAAATCCACCCTAAAATGTGCATGAAGCTTATTTTGTGCGTATTTTCGGCCTCTCAAAATGCAAAATAGTTGGCAACTCCATCACTGATCATACTGCACTATCAGGTTAGTCATCATAAGTCATAACAGCAAATGCATGTTAACAGCAAGAGATGCTACGCATACAAAGCCTTCATGAAAATAAAGCAATGCTGTGAAACTGAAAAACATCAACAAGAAAAAGAAAAGTTTCAGTTTTGCATTTTGCTAGTGAATCCAAAACTTACAGAATTGAGAATAGTAGAACAATTTTTCTTGAATCAAATGATGCTGTTCGCTTATATCTTCTGAGTCTGTTATTAGGTGTATCCTGAATTCTCTCCGTAAATGACTTATCTGTCAAATGGAAACAATCAAAATCACAAAACAGAATTGCAAGCATATTTTGTGGGAATTTAACAGGAAGCTTGAAACAGGAAATTTAATTGAAATCATAGGAAACACTACAATGTTGTGAACTAGACATTATTGCCTTCAGCAAAAGGAACAGAGCATATTACCAGCATATGCACGAGTTTTCAAAGTCTGTGAGCAGATAGTGAAACAAAGATGCAATAACCGTGAAGTAATTCTTTACATGGGAAACACCAGCAAAATTCCCCCTATCTCAACATGTAAATGGCCGGATAAATTACCATGCCTCAATAAGGCAACAGGATAAGCCCTCATACCTCTCGAAATCAACTTCATCAACGTGGAGCTCTGATTTGTAAAAAGCTGCATAAAACTGTAGAATATTTTTTGGCTTGCCTGTCTGATCAGCATCCCCTGCAGTGTAACCAACAAATTGAAGCATAGCAAACAGATAAATATGAAGACTATGTCATCAGGGCCAAGCTAGTGACGACTCGGTAACACATTTAAACACTTTCAGGCTGCACTGATGTTCGTTTGCAACTTAAATCCAGTCTTTAATACACAGTAATATGTTGTAATCGTTCATTATTGTAAAGTACCAGAGGCTCTTACCGTTAGTAGACCCCCACTCTTGATACTTCCAGCTATTTCATCATCTAATTTTGTCATTCCACTGCTTTCTAAGTCTAATTCTATATCAACAACGCATGACGAATATGCCTCTGCATTTTCCATTTGCAAATTAACGAAGTTCTGGCAATTCGACCGAGGATCTATGCAAATCTGGGTTTTTGGTAGAAGAGGAAGTTCAACAAAGCCTAAGACGGCTTGCTGCGATGCACATTGTCCACCATTGCTCCCTCCACCTGCTAATAACGAAATACTGTAGACATCTTGATCCTGTATCAATGATGAAAAGTTCAAAAGCACACAAATGAAAAATCTTATCTAAAGACTAAGAAAATTAAACAATTACTGTTTAGGAATCCAGAATGCATAGAATATAAAATACAGGGCAAGGTATGCATAAGATATTTATCAAACGTTTACAAAATGGAACGGAGACTAAGGCCAAACTCAAACTTGAAGAAATGGATCAGAGCCGCAAAATAAGCTTACAATATGACTGAGAAAGGGGCAATTTTCATCCACTGAACGGGGAGTCTTCTCAAGAAGTAGAGGCACAACCTCTGATATTTCAACAGAAGAACATCCTATTAACCACACCACCATTGACACTAACATGGAAATTTAACTACATAACTGAAATGATTATGATTTTACCTAAAGAGCAATGCCCTCTTCCCTCACCAAAACTCGGCTGCTTCAGCAGCTGAAAACAATCCAAAAAGTCCAAGAATAAAAAAGAAATTTCAATCTCCATCCTGACTACATTGAATACGAGCTAAGCTTTCAATACCATGAGATAAAACACAAAGGTGTCTTTGCTTCCAGAGAAAATGGAGAAGGAAATCTTGGTTATAAATGCTGACCAGGAACCAAAATTTAGACGATCAGAAGTTGGATATCGGGTCAGCTGGACTTCAAAATGAAAATATTTGCTACCAAGTAGCTAAAATTTGTAAACTTTCCATGAAAAATAAGGTGGAGAAGCTTAGAAAGTTGTCTAAGGAAACCCAAACATATCTAACCTCATCGCAGGGGCTAGCGGCAGCCATTACAGAGATGAAACTGGAAGCTAAGCTTTAAGTTGTACAACAAAAATGGCGACCATTCAGTTACTAAAACTTGCAGATAATAAAAAATTCTTTACACATAGCAACTCAAGAGAGAAAATGAGTGCGACCCAGAAAGAGTCAAACAGTGGGTGTGAGGGTTGGATACGAACGTTACATGAAATATGGACGACGGTAGAGTTGTTTACCTGTGCTGAGCTGAGACAGAGAAGCGCCTGATTGCGACATCATCCTTAGACGACAAAAGCTTCCTTCTCACTTCCTATTATTTCTTTTCTTCATTTTTTGACCTCATTGCCCATATAATTTTTATAATTTAAATAAACTACATTAATTATTAACTTTGAAAATACACTGAAAATTTATAAAATATGAATTAAATACAAATTATTCCTTTATATCATTTTAGAATATATAATTTACGTAGATTTATTTAAATAGATAAATATGAGGGCATCCCATCCTCGGACAAGGACCCCTCCTGACCTCCACTGTAATCTTTCAATGCTCTAGATTTGCTCAACACAACAGTACCAGAAACCTTTTTCTTGATATTGAAAATAACATTTAATAAAGCCTACACCTTTTCATGAAAATGCTTGTAATTATATTATATGCATTCAAAAAATTAAAGAAAAATTAAGGAAAACAGAGGATATATATAAAATAAAATTTAGTGATAAATAAAGATGTAAACTTTTTTTTATAGAAAGGGTCAAGAAGGGAAACAGAGGAGGGTCAGAATCTTGCATGTTGGCAATGAAGATGACTTGACATGTAAGTAGTATTTGTCAGGAACTTGGTCCCACATTAATGATACTTTCCCAAGACTTCTTGAAACATTGAACCAAAAAAAAGAAGCAGAACAGAACAGAGCAAAAGCAGAGGAGGACAAGGTCTAGAGTTGTCGTTATGAAATATCAGACTCAAGTCACGGGCCATGTATGTTCAAGTGCCTGTTCTTCTCGTGACTTGATTGATATTTTCTGTTCTCTCTTTTAACGGAGATTTTCAAGCACACAGGACCACAGGTTCTTTGGTTCGGATATGCAATCTATCAGGAAGTAAGTTTAGGATTTATGTTACAGTATTAAGTAGAAGTTCATGGCCCAAAAGTCATAACTTTTAAGCCTCCACAGTCAGGTTTCTCAACGTCCGTCTGGAAAAAAACTCTCAAAAAGTCTCAGGAGAGGGATTTTTTTATACCAAAAGAGATCCTCGTGATCAGAAAGCAAAGTTAATTTCATAGAAAAATGATCACATATGATTCACAAACGCATCTGACGAGCAAACAGGCCCGAATGCCTCATCTCATCTATATAGCTTATCTTTTACTTTCACTTCTTGCTTAAAAAAAATCAGGAACACAGGTGCAGTAGAACACAGATAGCACCAACGGCAGAATTATTAACTTCTCCTCCTAAAACAACAGTAATAATCCAGTGGTTCCTTTATGCAGATTGAATGTGTTTAACTCGATTCGACTTTGAGCACGATCTTCATGAACTCGTATACGAAGTAGCTTATAGCAGCTGATGGTAAAACCTGCAGGATCATAAAATCCACTTGTTGGAACATCCAAGAAACTTAGAAAACTGATACCCAAAAGTATAAACAGGTTAAGGGTTTCTTTTTCTTTTTAGGTTATTGAACACAGCAGCAGAAAAATTGTCAACCACCTAGCAGAAAATACTGTCAATGCTATCGACAAACACCCACCAGAACATCTGATTACTTCCAAGTTCCAATCTTTCAAACAGAATCTCTGAAGGTATCAAAAGGAAAAGTCTCTGAAAAGAGTATATGTATCATACCTGCAATAAGCTAGGTATTAATCCTGCATATAGAGCAGGAACACCTCCTTGTTCAACTATCTTGGCACAAGTCGCCAATGCACTCATCTTTGTTGCCCCAACTTGCAGTTGAAGATGTCTCCTAACAACCTCAAATGGATAAGTGGCAGCTTCAGAGCAACAGCCAGCAATTGCCCCATAAAGCAATGTTCTCATGGGACCCAACTCCAGTTGCTCCAGTGCATTTAGTTTCTCACCCTCTTCTTTCAGATTTTGAATTCTCTTCCTTCCTTCTGGTGAATGAAGGTAAGCTGATTTTAACATATCATAGACACCATAGTAAACAGCACCTGAAGGTGCCATGCTCACTATTGAGGGAAGCAAACCCTTATAAAGAGAAAAAAAGCCTTCATTCTGGATCATGTAACGGAAAGTACCGATCACACCACCTAATGCTTCCCCACCAGGAGCCACTATTTTTGTTCTTACCTACAAAACATGAATTTTGACGAATCACACAATGCTTAATGGAATAAGTAATCACGTTGAAGTATCCCATAAATTAATACAGCTTTACGAAAAATTGTTCTCATACAGTCAACAACATGACAATGCATCCTTCATAATAGACCAACCGCCATCAATTGGCAGAAATAAAGCTGATGCAGGTTGGAAACTGAAGGTCCTAAGCTAAGATTCTTTTATATATTCAGTGAGTCAATCATGAGGGTCAATGGATCCATTTGACACATATAGAGAGAGAGGTTGAATTCTTAGCTCATAACCAGTGACAATTAATTGATGAGATTTCAACACGCTTAAAATGAACATATATGTCACATGGAAACAAATCATGGCAGCCACTTCCAAAAGCAACTGACATAGCGGGATAACTAGGATTTTGGCAGGCTTCCTTCCCTGGAAATCTTGGATTTTTGTTGGATTGATACTATGCAAAACTAAGACAAATGAATCTCATTTTCTGAAATGAAATCTAAGGTGAAGAAAAGACATCACATATTACATCTAGTACCAAGTATCAATCACTAGAAAACACAACCTTAGCACAGAAATTCTTCAAAATTAGTTTCAGAAAGTTGACTACACTGAAATTTCTTCAAGTGAACTAACAAAATAGAATTAGCGTGAAAGTGTCATCAACAAAACCTGGAGAAAAGAAAAGATGAACTCTGTCTGAGGAAGAGCGTGCTTTTATATCAGAAGATGAGCAGTATCTGTTAAGTGGTGCATCATGTGCATTTCTAATTGCACCAAGTTAAAGAGAAGAAGCTCTCCAAATACCACAGTCCATGATGTTCCCTTCCTTTCTAATGAACTTCATATCAATCTTAGGCACAGATTCGTAGATTAAAAAAATTGGAAAAAGATACATGTTCACTCCACAAGACAAGACTATCAGCAATCTCTAGCAAGAAAATCAAGTCTATGGAAGCACATAATGACTATGACCAGGTCAAAGTCTAAAGTTGCAATTTACCGTGTCCATTGGCAAGCAAAGCAAGGTCGCAGTGATTCCAGCAGTAGCACCAGCAACAAACCTCTCAAAGTTCGTGGTTTCCTCATTCCCAGACCACTTCAACAACCGACTCCTGTAAGTATCATAAGCATAGAAATTGATAGATTTGAATGGAGCAGTTCGAAGAATATTGACAACATTCCCTTTCCAGAAACCTCTCACTCCTTCAGTGGTTGCTATTCTCCTGATCAGCTGAAAAAGACTCTTCTGCTCACCTCTCACAATGTACTCCAGCTTCATCCTTTCCAAAGGCGCTATGAAAGTCCTATGACCAACACAAACAGTTCGCAAAAGTTACAAAAGTGAACATCTTGATCGAATATTTGTGATGGGAATTCATAAAACAAAAACCTTGAGACCATTGCAGCTACCACACCAGCCCAAAGATGCATGGTGGTGTTCAAAGCAGCTGATCCCCGCACTTCAACTTTCTTTGCTACTTTCTCCCCACCCGCCACTGTGAGAATCGCCGCATTTTCCTCCTCTAGATTTTTCTCATCGCCGTTTTGGTCCAACCTATCTCGCGATTCACCAACATACCCTTGTTGACCTGACAGACTGACTGACAAAAACACCCCAACGTTATGTCCGGCACATCTTCGCCGCCGTCGACGGCCATCAAACCTCAACACAAAACAACTATTCTTTGAAGAAATCAAAGAGACAACAGAAGGACAAGTGGGTTGGTAGCAGTCGAGAAAAAGACCCCCGATGAAGAGCGGTTGATTGGAGGTATCAGATTTGGAGTCGAACAGCCCGAACATTGAATTGGACAAACAATGAGATGATGTAATTGAAGAGAAACCAAGTTCGTGACACAAAAACAGAAAGACTAAAATCTATAAAATGGGACGGTTAAGTTTGTTTCTTTGTCAAGTTATGACGAAAGCGAGAGGCTTGAAGAGGAAGAGATATAGAATAGTCTCTCGATGATGTCCAAGTTGATGTTGTTGTTGTTGGAGATAGGAAAGTGACAGAGATCGGAATATGGGAAATGCGGCGGAGGAAGCGACGTAGTTTGTTAGTAATACGCCGCCTGCAACCGGAATTCACGTAGCTTTCATTGGGCTGGATTTGGCTGTGTACACTTTGCGTTGCGGAGGTTTTCGGCGTCTTGTGGTCGGTCTTTGGTCTGATCGAGCATGTCAACGTCAGGTATCGAAACTGATTCGTTTGGAATTTCCAAGCATTGCGAAAAGCCAATTACACACGTGGTGTTTCATATAATTGTTTTTTAAAATTATTTTTCAATAAAAAATAATATTTATCTTTTTAAATCATATATATATTATATAAAACAAACACTTCTTTTTATTCATATTATCTCCATTAAAGACACTTATTTAAGTATATTTTCTTTTAACGAAATTTATTTTTAATAATATAAAAATATTAAAAACAAAGTTTTTTGGGATTGTCTCACGAGGTGTCCTAGAAGGGTTCCAACTATGAGAAGACTTTTTTAAGCCATTCACACCTAAACTAATCCCCGTTCGCATCGGGTCAGCCCGTAAAAGGAAAGTACTGGCCAAACAGATTTCTCAATTCTTAGGACTCGAGCTCGAGACCTCTGGTTAAGGGATGAAAGTACTGAACCACTCACATCAAGCATTAAAAACATACAAATCAATTTATGTGTAATAACAAAAATAATTAAAAATTTTTAATTCAACCTAAAGTCAAATTTGAAGCTAATCAATCTTCAGACCGGATCAAAAGCCTAAAGCCCGTACTTTTGGGCTTTTCAAACTTTTTCTGTGGACGTCGGGTCGAATCCGAGCTAAAATGGCAACTTCAATCAACCCCTTCAACTTGCATGACTTTGATTAGTTTGATATATGCAAGTGTATGAGTGGAAGAATGTGACAATTCGTTGGAGAATAGCAAAGGATAGGCTTGAAATGAATTGAAGATATGAAGGGGAATTCGCATATATGCGTCTTGGCGGAGGAATGTCTTGACAGAAAGTGAGAAACGTACCTTTCCCTTTCCACCATGAGAATGTGGTTTCTCCAGAACCTGTCAGGATACTCTATCCTCTGTGCTTGAAAACTAGAAAGTAGATCAATCCTGAAAGCTCAAGTTCCTGCTACGTACTATTCATTTTGTAATCTCCTGAATTGAAATCTTGAAGCTTACCAGAGTGAATCTTAAAGAGTAACCTGTAGCAAACACCAATAAACTAGTCCTATACAACTATCGCCCACTTCTGATAAAAACCTGGGTACAGAATTCAAGTCTAGACCTGGATAGTTCTTCCTTATATCTGGTTCTCACCCTCTACGTCGAATCAAACAAATCTCAAGCCAACATGGGAACCACAATATTCTATATCCTACATCTTGAGCGGCTTGCCAAACTACTGTGCGATGACTTTTCAGTACTCCCTGGAAACATAATTTCATATTCCTACCACAGTAGAAGTTATAGGTAGGTATCTAAGTAGACTATCTGCAGTGAGTTACTTGGACTGAAACTACCAAGAATACAAGTAATAACAGTGCATTGTATTGCATTAACATTCACAAACAAATTTCGCTATTAGTTTGGTCTACTACAAACATGTACCACTTAATTTACTAATATGATGATAAAACTAAGTAACTCCAGCCATGCTGCATTTGCAATATCAATTTGACCATTCTACACAAAGAAGAGTACAAGACTACTCGGTGAAGTTCTCAAACCATTTAAGTAGCTATTTCTAACTTTTATTCTGAAAAGAAGCAAAAGGGTGGCAATGTGCTCGTGCCATCTACTGTACATGGAAACAACCAAGTATACATTTTTTGCAACCCGGAGATTGCCATCTGAAACATGGAGATCGGATGGCTCTTTCCACTGGTTGAAGGACAAGGGGATAGAAGAAACAATCACAGAAGACAATGAGCGCTGTGTCCACTCTAAATGCTCAAAACACCTGCTTGTGAAAACCAAAGCTTCCCCCTCTCAACTGTTGTTGCTGGCACCAAGGCTCTCATAGAACAATATATAACCGTGGTCTGTGTTACTAGAAAACTCCTGTGCTGACCCAAAAAAAGTCTGAATGACAGACTCATCAATCATTTCCACATTTTCGTCATCGAAAAATAACCAGTGATTATGGCTTTTCACAAGGCTCACATAGTGCCCATGATTTGGCCCACTACCAACATGGACAACTACTGCAAATAGTGAGTACTCAATATCGGCATCTTCCAGTGTGTTGCTCAGTTTCAGCTCTAGTGGGAAGACAACTCTGTAAGACAGCTTCTTATACCGGCCTAGCTGCTCAATGTATTTGAACCTCTTTAGATGGATTACCAAGATATGAGGAGGTTTCTTTATCTTCATCCTTTTCTGGGCTTCTTGCAAACTGAATGTAGAAAAGGACCAAAAGCTTAATACCTAAAAGACCGTCAATAACCATCCAACACATTGACAGTAAAATGTTGCCGTAATTAGTAGAAATAATGAAACAGTAAAATAATTCAAACACTATTACAAAATGGGAACTATCGTGAATAGAAAAATGAGTATAATGCCAGCTAAGAGTTGATTGCTCTATTCATGGAAACAAAACATTGATTAGCTGCTTAGGTTCCAACCAGAACAGTGTGCTTTGATCAAAGAGCACACAGCAGAACCCCCAGAACTACCAGTTATAACAAGAGTGCGTGCAAAAACTACACACCTGCAGCACTTGTCACAGAAAAATTTATCTTCTGCATTCAAAGTCTCTGTGGAACTAAAATTTTTTAAACAGCTTGTTATTGAGCTGTTCTGTTCAATATCAAGACTTAAGTCAAAAAAAGTTTCATCTCTTGCTGTCACAGTTTCACACTGCAAACACCTTGTCTCATTGGTAAGTATTCCCTGATTCAAACAAGTATGAGATCAATCAGATTAAAACAAAGTATGAGCATGGGAGAAATAAGAGAACATCCAACAACAGATATGCAAGGAATTCATACGATGCTAATGCTTATGAATTCAGTATACAAGCCATCAATTTAATAGAAGCAGAAAAATGCTGAACTAGCATATATGCATTTTAAAGCACTCACCTGAAAATTTTTGTGTACCCAGGTAACTAAAGGCTCTTTTGTGGCACCATTTGCCTGTGCATTTTTTAGCCCATTTACAGCCTTTTTGGGTGGCAATGAAGCTTCTGGGTCACTTTTCTCAGCTTTTGCTTCTTTCTCCAATGTGTCAACAAGTTCATTCAGCAAGAAGTTCAAAAATTCATGAGCATCCTACATGACATATATGGGCATTTGTTGCTCAAGAAGGTTTTACTAAGGTAGTGATAAAAGTGTGCATTCAACTGCCAAAATCAATCTCAGGCATCATTTAATCAATTAAAGCATAATCAAATACCTGGTGCATATAACTACGGAAAATTTCATTTTGTTTCTTCAATCTCTGTACAAAACGCTTTGGTGCAATGACACCTGTTTTCTTTTTCTGCAAACTTATCTATAAAATTAAAAAACCAAAAGTTATTACAGCACCAAAGCTTGAGTAATGAAAAAATGCTAAATATATTTTTCAAAAGATAACATTTACTTACTTCTCCTTTCTGTAACTCAACAAAGAATTATGTTGCACGACATGTGAACTTCTTTATCCAATAGTTGACCAAGTGTAATTGCATGATATTAAAGTTATTGCTATCAACTTCTTTATTCAATCATTGGCTAAGTGTAATAGCATGATATTAAAGTTATTGCCTTGAACTGCCAATGATAACGAATCAGAAAATAGAAAAGATCAAACAATCCAGACAGCTTCATTTATTTTTTTGATCAAAACCATTCTGAACAATTTTGTGAATCAGGTGGAATGACCTAATAAAAGAAACTTTTTCATGAACAGTAGATAAGATCAATAAATATTGTTACTGTCATTAAGCTATGTCAAACAATAAAAAAGAGAGGATGAAACAATATATCCAGGGATAACCACATTCCATTCGATCAAAAAGAGAGTTGATGGAGAAAATGTTAGTAATATCATGCACCGCAATAAATCACATCAAATGAAACAATTAGTTCAATTGCATTTAAGAAAAAATAAGAGGTGTTGACAAATTTTTGGAACTGAAAAGATGTAAAAAATGAGAATGCACTCAGCCTCTTTCCCATTCTGCAAAAAATGACCATATTTAATTATTGTGAATGACACATTCTATTATAACTTCAAATACAAAGCTAACAACTGATGTCAAAAGGAGACAATCACATTTGAACATAGAAAACAAATATGAATATGTGCATACACACGGTAATATCAAAAACTGCAACAACAGTGATAGTTAGAAAATGAGAGAAATAGATGGAATGCAATTGACAACCATGACGAAATAACCAGAATGAGCCCCATAACAATTCATCATAGAAAAATGAAAGTAAGATCAAAAGACAACCCTTCAGAATTGTCACCTGTGAAAATAGATCTGCCAAGCATGTCAAGAGGTTCTCTTCAACATCCGCAATATTCTTGTTAGTTGCATAATAGTCTAGTAACTGTTCACGAAATGGTACACAAAAATAAAGTGCCTGCATGGTGAACAAAGATTCAGAGGATCAGAAAATGTTGCAGGAGAGAATCTCCAAATAACCAAAGTACACGATTCTTATCATTCGCAACAACTAATAATAACATATAAAGACTCTTCTCACCAAACCCTAACACAGTAAAAGAATTAAAAGGTCAATAGAGAACAAATTCTGGGCAAAAAGATTACAACGTAATTTGAGAACAAGTTCTCAAATGCACATCGATGAGCCAGTGAGCAACCAATCCTTTCGACAATGATCATTCATAAGCACAGAAGCTCTACACACCATAAGCTTAGAAGTCAGAAATTTAACCGGATTCCACAGTAAGACCACTTAAGAAACTTCCGAATTAGAAGCAGAACAGAAAATTCAGACCTAACCCGCTTGATTAAGCATAAAATCAACCGTAGAAGTGAAGAGGAAACACTAAATGAACGAAGTTGAAAAAAAAAGTTAGAGAATTTGGAAGTTACAGAGAATAGATAGAGATAGAGAAAGAAGAGAGGAGGAAAAGAAAAACCTGCAAGACGCTGTTGCAGTAACAAGTATTGCCAAAGTTCTCGAGGCCAAAGTAGCGCTCTCCTTCAGGGAATTGATCGCCTAGAGCTTTCTCGAGTCTGGAGCCAGCCGCACCCATCGCCACATTCACTGCTCCTCCCTCTAATCTCTTTCTTTATTCCTTCTTCCTCTTATCTTCTTCTCTATTCAACTCTCCACAAACTGCATCAAATGGCTTCACTCTCTGTTCAGGCCTTTGATTTGTTTGTGAAATGGGGAATTTTTGAGGAAGAAGAAGAGGGTTTTGCTTCTGCTTTTGCACAAGCAAAGAAATATACAACAGTTTTGGAATAGATTACAGATAGATATATATATTTATTGATATTGCCAATTAAGTCACTCAAGTACGTCAATTAGTGCAATCTCGTCCTTTTGTCCAAATATTGATTTTGGCTTAAACGCTCATAACTTCTTTTGTTACGGGGGAGACTCCCTCTAGATCTGTCCGGTTCGAATAGGGATTAATCTAAATGTAGATAATTTAAAGTTATCTTTCTATAATTGAAACCTGCCTAAGGGCATCTCCAATCATTGCACCAAATTTTTACACCAAATTTAGTATAAAGTAGAATATTCCTAGAATCTTTTTACACCAAATTTGGTGTTACTCCAACAATTTTACACCAAATTTTTACACCAAATTTTTTTCAAAGAATATATCACAATAATTTAGTTATTAACTAAATTAATTTATATTTATATAACCACAATAAATTAGTTATTAATTAAATTAATTTATATTTATATAATAATTTATATTTGTTAATTTATTTATTAAAAATAAAAATAAAAATCATTATTCTAATTAATTAATATATACTTTATATTAAATTAATATTATT
>JAOSBP010000206.1:2020640-2037702 GCA_027563825.1 Erythroxylum mucronatum
TAGGGTTTAACTAGATACAAAATTGTGCAAATGTTTTCTCCAATTTTTACCTTCACCACAGGCTCGGGAACACAAAGGGCTGTCGGGTATTTTAAACGCAAATTAGCGACGGAACTTTTAAATTTTATTTTACCGCATTTATTTCCCGCCTTTAAATAGACCCGAAGGCAAACGAAATTTTTTACGTTGATTTTAGTTACAAAAATTGGTTTTTCGTCACTAATTTCCTACGCTTTACTTATTGTCCCTAAATTTCGTCGCTAATATTGATGGGGCGAATTCCCTTCATTTTTAGCGATGGAAAATTAGAACCGTCGCTAAACCAAAATTTTTTCACATCGATTTTAGCAGCGGAAATAGATTTTCCGTCGCTAATTTGCTACGCTTTATTTTTCATCGCTAAATGAATTGACCGATGGGCACGTTACCGTCCCTAAATTCCGTCGCTAATATTGGCGGGACGAATTCCCTCCATTTTTAGCGACGAAAACTTATAATCGTCGCTAAATAAATTTTATCATGTTGATTTTAGCTACGAAAATAAATTTTCTGTCGCTAATTTGCTACGCTTTATTTTCCGTTGCTAAATGAATTTGTTCACGTAGAAATTAGCAACGGAAATCATAATTCCGTCGCTAATTTGCTACTTTTTCTGTTCCATTGGTAATTTTCCGTCGCTAATTCTTACTTTTCTTGTAGTGCTTGGGGGTTCGTGATTGGTGTTGAACTAACTATAGTACAAAGTCGCATCTCTTTGGTTAATAAAATTCAAAAGGTTTATCGATCCTAGGGGGTATAGATCCATAATAGACAAAGAGAAATTGTTGTACGTCAAGTAACATCAAAAGTGTTGGTTTTAGAAGATAGAATGTTGAATGTTTTTTCACTCGGAGAATTAATTGGATTGTTTCAAGCAGAACTAACGGGACGCGCTTAAAATTATCAATAAGATAAAAAAATTAAAAATATTTTTATGCTTCAAATTATTGTTATTTAATTCGGACCTATTCTAAACATAAAAAAGTCGAGGCATTTCTTATTGTTTGTTGACACAGTCAAAGTCAAGGAAAACCTCTAGGGATATTAGAACGAATCGTACATTTACGACTAAACTATACCTATTATGATGCGATTATTGTATATAAACAAACCTTTTGTCGAAATAAAAGAATTGGGCAGAATTAAAATAGAATACTACTTGTCTCTTGCCTTTCAGTAGCAGTTTGAAAGGTTGACCTATTCGGGAATCTCCAAATCTATACTTATTTTCAACTCCCTAAAGCATTTTGTCGCTTACTAAGCCCTTCCTCGTCTTCGAGTGCCTAGGTATCTATCGTAAGCCTTTCCTCGTTTGAACCTTGCCATTATCTTGACTCGTTACCACCCATAGTCCTAAACCTTTCCAATGAATCAACCCACTATTAGTAGTCTCCTCAGAATATAAGATCAAAGTTTGTTTGATCAAAATCAAAATCCGATGGTTTACTTGAAGATAAACTTAAATTATTGGATTATAGTTTATATTCGATCTATGATAAAATCTAATGGTATAGCTTGATAAGGCCAAGATTCTTACAATGAAACCATCACAAAATCAATTGTAGCCAAGTGATGGCGCCGAATCGGTTCGAGGTATGACTCGAGTTTAGTTCAAAATTTGATCACATAAAAAATTATTTGGACTTTTAAAATAATATCATTTTAATTTTTTTTTAAAATAACATTATTTTGAGTTCGGGTCGACTTATTTGAACTTTTTGAGTTGAATATCAAATTCTCTCTCAAATTCAAATTTAGAGTAAAATTTAACTAACACGGACTTAATTTAGATTCAGACTGTTAATTATATAACCAAACATGACATTATCAATGTTGTCAATTTGTACATTACAAATTAAACTAAGAAGGCACGGAAGATATATAGATAATGCGGATATAATTACGACAATTTACAATAATAATTTTGAGTGTAATATTACAATTACATTTATGACCTTAGGGTTTAACTAGATACAAAATTGTGCAAATGTTTTCTCCAATTTTTACCTTCACCACAGGCTCGGGAACACAAAGTAGCATCTCTTGTAGTAGAGGTTCAGTTCAGGATGAGGCCCTACTTGGAAGTAACCCTATAGCTAACACATGATTCTTCACCCTCCACTACACACCTCTCATAGGCCATAGCCTTTGGTAGGTCTAGAGAAAAACACTCGAATTTTCAACTCATTCGATCTTCATGTATAATTAAAATTTTGAAACCTCTTTCTAAGATTGAGTTCGAATGTTCTTACCCTAATCTTGACTCCAACTTAGTCTAAACATGTTCAAATAAATCTATTAAAAATAAAGATTTCTAAATTATTTTAATTTTTAGTCATAATTATAACAGCCTAATTTGATTAACAATGTTTGATTATGCTCAAATTCAAAATTATCAAATTAAACTCGATTTGATTACGTTTGAACTAGCTTGAATTATAACTAAGTTGGAAAAAGAATTATAACTAAGTTGGAAAATTTCAGCCTAAACATAATCAAATCAAGTTTAATTTGACAATTATATATATATGACAAATTACTAATGGAGTCTTAGGTTGAATTTTTCTAGCTTAATTATCATTCGAGTTTGCACATAATCAAATCGAGTTTAATTTGATAATTTTGAATTTAAACAAAACCAAACCTAGTTTAATTCAACACTTTTGAATCAAATTAGGTTGAATAAGTTCATGCCTATGTGTGTGTACATATATATATATATATATTTGTGTGTGATATGATGTTCTGTGTCTGCATTTGCTTACTACATGAAATATAATAATTGACCAATCATATATATATATGCATATCAACTATCAGTTTCACTATCTTTCACTATCCTTACCTGTTAACTATGATGTCATTGCCTACTGAAGTTAAGCCACCAAATGACATGGTAGTTGATGCCTAAAACAAATTATATAGCCCAACTCAGTGACTTGATTTGAACATTTATTGTATATATACTTGAAGTTAAGAAGGATGTGATCTTTAAAGTTGGTCATAACGGTTGAGAAAACTTGATCGCTCTTATATTAATGTAAACAATGTATAATTAAAAATATTTTGGCAATGCACTAATTATTACTTTAATTAACTTAATTTAAAAAATTTTAAGTTTAAATTAATACAACAGAATCACAATTTACATTCGATCAAGTCCAAACGATTCGATTTCGAGTGCAACAAAATCATATTCGATAATAATGTCCTCAACACTTGGGATGTTACATAATTAGTAGACTACTTGAACTTTGGTAAACACATGTAATTGTCATTGAAATAGTAAAGATATGATGAAATTAGCATGGATCTTCCATACCCCACTTGTATTCTTCAATATGTTCTTGTCTTTTTCTATTAGGGTTGTTAGGCTACGAATAATTGAAAAGGGTGAAAGTTGGTGATTGACAATATACATGTATATGGTCATAACTACAGCTCACGTGTAATGGACGTAATGGACGTAATGGAAACTATGTAAAGTTCATGTTATATATGAACTATCTTCATCCAACTCTTTCTACTCCAAAGACGGTATTAATTAGGTTCTCATTCAACTACATAGATACTTAGAGGGACTATCACTGTCATTCGTTAGAGAAATAACCTGACTAGTCTTCAACCAATCTTAGCTTATTTTAATCAAGCACGTCTAAAATACATTTAGTTCGATTTTCCTATTACTAACGTAGATATATTGTTAGAGCATCAAATCTAGACAGGATATGGTGGCAAATTGAACAATATTTATATTATAATCCACTTTAAGTATTAGAAAGGTTTAACTCACCCCAAAAAACTAGCTCAAGAAGGCAAGATTTGCATACTGTTATAAATTCTTAAACGCCTTATAGTTGTCCAATGTGGGATTCCTGACACACCCCTCTCAGTTCAGAGTAGGACTGGACATCTGATAGATATATTGAGCAAAGAGACATAACCGGGCACTGCCCCAAACTATCGAGACAAACTGACTTTGATACCATGTTAGAAATGTCTAACTCACCTCCAAAAGCTAGCTCAAGAGGGGGAGATCTGCACACTATTATAAATTCTTGAATGCCCTCATAGTTGTCCGATGTGGAATTTCTGACACACACCCCCTCAGTCCATAGTAGAACTGGACATATGATGAACATATTGGGCAAAGGGACATAACCGGGCACCGCCGCAAACCATTGAGATAAACTGGCTTTGACACCATGTTAGAAAGATCTAACTCACCCCTAAAAGCTAGCTCAAAAGGAGAAAATTTGCACACTATTATAAATTCTTAAATGCTCTCATAATTATCTGACGTGAGATTCCTGACGTCAAATTCCAAGTGATTAAAGTTTTAAAGCATGATCATTGCAACAGATATTGACAAGACCTGATATCGACGATGTTAATTGCTCTTTCTCGAAGAGATCGAAAACATTTTAACATATAACTAGGGTTTCTTTCTGCATGGAAATGGAACGACAAGAAACTCAATACGTGGCATGGAAGAAGCACAGAAAGTCCGAGTTTAGATGTATCGGGTGGAAACTTAACAGAACAAGCAAATTAGTTGTTTAGCTGAAACTACAACCATCTTATTTTTCTAATCTACAGAGACTGTATGCTTTCTTTGTGAGTGACATCACTTAGCTTTCTAAATCCTTTAGTTTAATGACCTTCATGAGGAGGATGGAAGGTCCATCCGACAAGGAACCCTAGTTGAAGAAGTAATATGATCACTTTACTAATCTTTTCATTTGAAGAAATCTTTTAACTAGCTTTCGTGAACAAGTGGCTTAGTATGTTTGCTTAAAGGACATAGATCTTTTAGTACGTTTTCTTTACTTTTTTAATGAGTAAAAGACATAGATCTTTCTTAAAAAGTTTTAATTTTTAAAAGTTTTGAATTTTTTTTAAGATTTTGGTTAAAAAATAACAATAAAATACATGCGTCATGAACACAATTATACTAATTAAAAATTGTTTATATGATGATCCAATATAACTTTTAATCTAAATCAAACTAATTAAATCCAACTCAAATTACTAATTTATTATAATTATATTAAATTGTTAATTTAAATTGAATTTAGTTAAATTGGGTCGATTTGATATCATATTTGTATAAGTTTCGTCGTTATTTTTAATCGAAATTTAAGAGAAGTTTGTCTTATAGATACACATATGCTTTATGTTCCTTTCCCTTTTAACCTATTGCTACCGACAGCTGACTTTGGTTTATGTTCCTTACTGGCAAAACTTGTGGAGATAGGAAAATGAGGTAAGTGAAGGAGAAAATGCGGAAGGACAAAAACCTATGAATGTAACCAATTCTCGTCCTTGTTTGCCTTGACCCTTTGTGGCCATTGATGTGAACCTTTGACAAGTGTCTTTAAGGTTAGAAAAAACTTAGCTTATGTGGTAAGTAAATGATGACCGTGCCGATCGACTTTCTCCTGTGACCTGGACTCTTGAACTTTATATCAAAGTTTATAATTACGAGTAATATGGAATTTGTAAATGATTAGGGCAAATGACCATGGATACAAATTTGGAGTCAAGTCTCTGATAACATGCAAGAAATCAATACCATGGACATGCTTGTACTCCTGAGCCTGATTTCTTTAAGAACATTCTGTTGATTTTTGTGGCCTTTTCTTGGTTTTCTTGCTGAGGAACATAAGAAAGCATATAATCTGAGTTTTGGAATTCAACCTTGTAATGTAAATATGACTTATGGTCCTGTTAACTGTATCAACACCGTAGCTAGTTTCAAGATTTAGTTCATTGTTCTTCACTGCTGCAGAAAATTTTCTGCAGATAATTAACTTATCTGATCTGATACAACAGGGACAAAAGGGCACCAAGAAGTGGCCGCCATTGACACATCTTTTGGGGGTTAAAGAAGAAGAAGAAGAACAAGGGTCTTGTATATCTCGAAAAGGTGATCGAATTTCTGTGTTTGCTGCACCAACCTCTCCTCTAACCGGCTCCCTTACTGGTCAAAGAGGTCACATCCTTCCATGATTTTTATTGGAATTAAATGTGATACGTTATAGTTATAATTAACAATAGTAATATCACTTGCAATCGCTTACAATTTTATAAAACTATGCACTTGATATAAATAGTAACTTAGAACTGAATAAGTACACTAATACACGCATGTTAATAGCATTGATTTTTTCCCCAATTGAATGGAGATTTGATAATGGCATAAAATATAAAATGTTGATTGCATATGATTATATGATTTTGTATTTTTATAAGTAGGTATTAGCATTAATCACATAGAGGCAAAAGTGGGGAATGGGGGAGCGAAACGTGGCCTATTGGCGATGTGGTTGGTTAGAATGCAATATCATCATGCACACACGAGGGAACTCACTCTTGTAAAATATTCAACACCACACACAACCTAACTATATATATTATAAGGCCTAAATATATTCGGACTTAAAAAAAATTAGAGCAAAAAAAGGGATTTTTCTGTAATTTAGAAAAAATTTATAAGCTCTTTAAACCCAATTCAAACAATAATTTATTGTAATTTTTTAATTATTAGTTTCGGACCATGTTTCATGGGTTCGAGTCTAATTGAAGAATTGAGTTATATCGTCATATATTAGTAGCATTTGATTAATTTATGTGCGTTATTTATATCGTATATTTTTGTCTTTTTTTAATAGAAGTTTAATAGAAAAGAAACTTTTCTAAAAAATTAAAAATTACAAAGATTTTTTCAATAATTTTTAAGATTAAAAAAATTTAAAAATTAATTAAACTAAGTAAAAATTTCGTGGCTTATTACTAAAAATTATAAATTTTGAAAATAATTAGCTAGAACTTTTCATAAACTCATAAAGACATCACCTTTTTTAAGGTAAAAGTTTGTAACATTCACTTATGTAGGATATAACAAATGTTAATTTTACTGACAATTACCAAAATTGCAATACTTGGAGTCTAGTCAATTGCTTACTAAAGAGGTGAATTCATGAAATATCAATGGAAGTATGATCGCACTGATTATGAGAGATTGTACATAACATCCATATAATATGCTTCTAAGAGTGCATCTAGTAGAGTATGAAACCATATTATAAGCAAACGTGAATTGATCAGAGAATAAAAATATGTAGTTAGTGTATATGACTAAGACCTGCTACTCTCACAAATCTGTGTGTTCGGGAAGTGTTTGGTTCGAGTTTAGATAAACCAGTTATATCTAACCTAACATAAGCAAAAACATAGTTAAATTACATTCTCTTCGTCACAAAACTTGGCGAGTCTTACTCGTGAGCTATGCTGAATAGACAGTGGCAAGTACGCGTATATAGGTTAGTCTTTGTTAAAGATATGTTCTGTTTTTAATTACGGAGAGTTCAATAAATGGGTATGAGTCAAAACTGCCATATATATCTTCCTGAAGATAATCTTTTCAACAAGATACGCAAAATGATACTTATGATGTATATGCATGATTATATGAAATACTACCTTATAAATTATGTTTGTGGCATAACACGAGACAAAGATGGACATTGAAGTTCATACCGCCCTCGGCAGCATTAAGAAAAGTATTAAAAAAAATGATTCTTATTTTGTCTCATTTTATTTTTTACGATGATCAGACATGTGTCTTATTTACCCTTATCTAAGGCCGACCTTGTTCATACTATAGATGTTATGTCCTACGAGCCATGATTAATCCAAATTTGAGACTCATGTTATGATGCAGAAGTTTTGAAGACAGTCTCTCTACTAACTAGGAGTAATGTTGCATATTACTTGACATCTTTAAACCTCACGTATTAACGAGATTTTTACTGAATTGTTATTGATGTTGTATTATAATTAAGAAACTAGATTTACTTTGTGTGAGTATTTTCCATTTATGTCAATCTCTTAATACGAGTTGAAATGTTTTTAGATTATATATTAATCCACTAATATTATAACTTAAGCAAATTATTAAATAAATTAATCACTTAGAAGTACACAATCAACTGATCCAACTATTATATTATTGATATAAAAATAAATTTAAGATCTAAGAAACTTTTTAGAGAATATAATCAAACCAAGATTCAATAATTTCCTCCTCCACCCATGGTTTTTTCTTTTTAAAACTGAGGAACCCATAACTGTTATCTTTTGGATGCGTAATGAGTAAACTTTCAAATTAATGCAATATATCCTGCAAATCATGTCAATCAGGTACCCCACTAGGTAAGCCTTATACGACAGGCTCAATTAAGATAGCGTAAATAGAAGAATTCGAACACAAGACCTTTTGATTCCATACCTCCCACTTTACCAACTCGACCACCCTAGGCTCCTCCACCCATGATGATTGCGATTATAAGTGGCATCAATGCTATATATTTGTATAATTGTATTTGTACCGTAGTACATATAATTATGGAGTACCCATAATTAAGACTTTGATGAATTTAATATTTGTAACTTCTATTATCTAGATTAAATGATGAGTGGCATGTAATTAGAATTAATTAAAAAATTCTTTATGTATATAATTTGAGACACATAAATACAAATTTTTTCTCTCAAATTCCTTTCTCTTTTTTGTATACCGATTTGACAAGTTCAATCGTAAAAACCGTAAGCCACTTAACTTTTCGGTTCAATTGTTAAAATTTTCAGTTAGTTTATTTTTAAAAATTTTATTAAAATCGATCAATTTATTAATTAATCGGTTAATTTTTATAAATTAATAATTTATTATAAACAAAATAAATTAATTATTTTTTATTTAATAATTTCTTTTTTAATTAAACTTCAAAATTTTCGATATATAAAAAAAATCTTATTCAATTATATTTCAAAATTTTTAAATTTATTTAATTTTTAGTCAGTTTTACGACAGTCTAATACTGATTAAAACTTTTAAACTTTAAACCTCTTGTCTTATTATTTTAATTTCCGATATATTTTTTAAAATATTGATATATGTAATGTATGTATGTGCTCGTATTTGTTTAATGTAATAGATAATTTTTTATACTTGTGATTAAGTAAATTGATGTAATACGTAAGATGAAAATTATTGGGAAGCCATGCACAGGGTGACGAAACGAGCAGCTTGTTGCGTGCATGGAATGAGTTCCTACGACCAGCAGTGACGTGCCACCTGTTCTTTGATGCTAACATCTTCTCTTTATATTTATTACTCATATATTGTTATTTTTGTTCCTTCTTCCCCTTTTCCCTTGACCACCATTAATGTGTTGCTTAATCAGTAATTAATTAAAAACCCACTTCCTAATCTCTTTGAATTATTAAATTAGCAAACCTTGGTCCTCTTCCAATTGTCACTCAATTTCCACCTATTTTTCACTTGCATGGCTAGGCCATTTGAAAATTGCTCGCATATTGTAATAAAATATGTCTTTAAATTATAAAAATAAAGTTTATTTGACGAAAATTAAAGTTTGCAGTATTAAGTATATTTTTTAATTAAAAAATGGATTATTAAATTAGACTTTTAGAATTAATAAATAGAACTTAAATGATTGTAATTAAAAATGGCTTGTGGGGGCTAAGTTGGCACACTAAGGAAATAATAACTTCATTGACATTAAATTAGTCCTAAGAAAATAGAGATCATTTTCCAAGGAGGATGAATTTGACATTTCAAGAAGAAAAAGGGCACACATATTTTGCTAGCAGGTGGGAAGCTGCCAAGAACAAGATTGTATATAAATATTAAGCCTCCAGTTACTGGTTGGATTGGCAGGAGGCAGACATATCTCTTAGTTTGAAGGAGGAGACAAGCAAGCAGTCATATTATAGCCACAAGAATGGGAAGGTCTCCGTGTTGTGATGAGAGTGGACTCAAGAAAGGTCCTTGGACTCCCGAAGAAGATCAAAAGCTTGTCAAATACATACAGAAACAAGGTCATGGAAGCTGGAGAGCCCTCCCTAAACTTGCTGGTACTGTGTCTGTTCAAATTGAGATGACTTTTATGTGATTTTGACTATGTCTCTGTCTCTGATGAACTAGAATAACTTGTTTTGCAGGTCTTAACAGATGTGGGAAGAGTTGCAGACTGAGATGGACAAACTATTTAAGGCCAGATATCAAGAGAGGAAAGTTTTCTGCAGAAGAAGAACAGACGATTCTTAATCTTCATGCTGTTCTTGGCAACAAGTAATTGACTTGATTCTGATAGTAATCTCTGATTCGACATGGATCTTCATCATATGCTCATCGTTTTGCTTTTCTTTTCTCAATACCAGATGGTCGGCGATTGCAAGCCAGCTACCTGGTAGGACAGACAACGAAATTAAGAATTTTTGGAATACCCATCTCAAGAAAAAGCTGATACAGATGGGTTTTGACCCTATGACTCATCGTCCTCGAACTGACATCTTCTCTAGCTTGCCTCATCTTATCGCTCTGGCTAACCTAAAGGAGCTTATGGACAGTCACTCTGTGGAAGAACATGCTGCGAGACTCCAAGCAGAAGCTGCACAGATGGCTAGGCTTCAATATTTACAGTACCTTCTCCAGCCTCAAACTCCATCTTCCACGGCAACAAGCTCAAACAACATCAACACTAACAGTTTCAGTGACATGGACACTTATTACCTATTGAATTCTCTTGCTTCTGTCAAGCACAGCCCAGTTACAACCTCAACCCAAATGGATTTAACACCCAACTCTCTTCAGGGTCTTGAGGCCATGGATGTTCCTTTCTCTCATTTGCCTGACTTGCAAGTCCCTTGCAGCTACCAAACACAATTGAACAAACACCAACTGGCTCAAGCTCCTGACTTTACAGTGTTCAGTCATGGAGAGACCTCGCCTAACTCTCCATATGTTCCTCCGTCTTCAATCCCATCTCCTCCATCAGGCGCTCCTGTCATTACACAGCCTTCTCCGATCAATTTCACCGGCGATTCTTACACTCTTTCAAGCTACGGTGGAGATGCTCCTTCCCTTTGGCCTGATCACCTTCTCCTTGAACACCCTTTATTTCAAGAAACATCCTAGGTTCGGAGTTGCACCAGGACTTACTTCTTTGTGAAATACTTTAGACTCCAGAGTCAATAGATTATATACTGTTCATGTCGTCTGTAACCTTCGGTTCACATTAACCTTTGCGCTTATCATTCTAGTACATAGCTTTCATGTCCAGGAGTAGGTATATTACACGTTTTCAAATCTGTGTCATTGGTGATCTATCTGCAACTCTTTTTTCAAGGGTTCATCACCAACTAAATATTTGTGATTAAGGACTCATTTGGATGACGAAGATCCTTTTCCTGTTTCAATCACAACATAACATTCCTGAAATGATCTTGCACGATAGATTAATATCCAGTGAATCTCAGCCCAGGTGGTTCGAGAAACAGAAACATAACTTGCATGCATATTATAATCTTTTGTCGAAGAAGTTTTTTCCTTGTGTTTGGACTCTGGAAACGTGTTGACATTGTTATGGTTGAAACATATACACTATGAAGATTGCTTGATTTCCAAGAAATTGCGTACAAATTTTCCGAGTTTTAGTCCTGAAAAGTCTTCACAAGCTATTTAACCTGATACCAGATAACACCGGTCCTCAGTTTGAACTCGTCGTTTATGTTATTATCAGAAGTTCTTTTCTAAGTAAGAAAACATAGCGAACCCAGAAAAGAAAAGACGATTACTGATTCATCACAGGTGACTATGATGAGAAGTCTTGGTGTTCACACATGAAAAGGAGTTAAAGTTTCTTTATCATTATTATGATTCATGATGTTTATACATTATTGAATTACAAGTATTTTCAGGGTAAGTAAGATGATCAAGTGATTGACCAAAACCGTTTGATCTGAACTAGCCAACCACTCCAGAGGAAGTGGCTCCAAACTCCATGTCTATCGCAATCTTGATCACCTGAAAATTGGTTTTTATTGTAATGGAAGATACTGCATATGATTATGTCTTCATAATTTTTTGTTTATCTACAAGACACAAGAGAAAGGGAGAGTTGACTAAAGCATCAATGTCCAAAAAGTGACGTAGAAAGATCCTTCAATGATAAGAGGGACCCCAAGTAGTTAGAAACACAAAAAGTTGGGAATTATATGACTAGCAAGCAATCGTAATAGAGACACAACTAATCTAATCTTCCTTCTTTTAATTAATTTTCTAAGATATTGATGGATATTGAGATAGTTTTTTTTTCTTGTTTATCAAAATGCCCACATTTATTATTTTTTAAATACATATTTAATAATCCAACATATTATATTATTTATATCGCGATAAATGTATTAATTTAATTATAATTATTTATATAAAATACTAACAATAACAATAATGTATTAAAAATTCTGTTAATACAAAAAATTTGGAGAGATTCAGTATTATGTAGTTTTACTTTTAACTAGAAAAGGAGTATTGATATAAGATATGAATGTTAATAACTCCTTTTTTTTTTGAAGATATCCTAAAATATATATTTTTTAAACGGAGGAACTCGCAGCCACCATTCTTTAGATACGCACTGAGTAAACCTCCGAATTAATACAATAGTCTGTAAATTACGCCAATCGGGTACTCCGCACTAGACAAGCCCTATACGACATGCTTAATCGAGAGAGCGTAAGTAGATGATTCGAACATAGAACCTTTTAGCTTTCTGTCCCTCTACTCTACCAACTCATTAAAATACACTAATTCTATATAATTTAATTGGGAGACATTATGTCAATTATAATTAAACAAGTAGTGTGTTATATTCATAATTTCTTAATGTTATTATGAATATAGTTTTTATTGAAAAAAAATAGTGAACTTTGCTACCATTTATTTGAATTGAAGATTTTATAAGGGTATATATTATCAAGTGAAGATCAAATGAAGCCCTAAAAAAGAATTGTAAGGGATTATAAGTTATCTTCATTTTTAAATTATGTAATTATTAGAATTTGACTCTATTAAATATATAGATTTAAGACTTTGTAAGTGATTTTTTAACAAATTAACAAGGAATTAGGAAATTTTTATTACAAAAAATATGGATTAAATGGATATTTTTCAAAAAGGTTGTGGGATTTAGAACCTAGCACAAGGCGGCTTTTGAGTGACAGCTAACATTTTTTATTATTATTTTGACCAACGTTTTCACAAAGGTCATGAAAGATTTCTTCCTCTTGGATCAAATTGCACTTCTCAAAGCAGCGGATAACAATTTCTTAAACACATTAAAGAGGGTTGACAGTTGACTTTTATCGTTTCTTATTGACTTTTATTATGAGCATTCAGTTTATACTTTATAGAGACATATCATGCACCAAAAAGTGAGTTAAAGATAATCTTACATAAGTTTAGAGACTATCTACGGTTAAAACAGTGTAGTTTTGAACAGTAAACATGATTGGATATCATAAAGTTAGATAAAGAATCCCATCTATCAAAAATTGGAAAAAGATGAATTAAAACTCAATTTAAAGAATATGATATAACAAAAAAGGACTAATAGAACATTAAAAATCAAAATAAATGTTCAAATTTTCAATTCAAGTACTCATTTTATGATAAATTTCAATGACTTACCTCTATTTTTGTGTTTTTGGTAAATTTAGTATTTCCAATAATTGATATTAAATGTAAGTAATCTCTTGTAAATTATGTATTATGTGACCAATAACTAAAAATCAAGTGGTAGAATCGAATTTGATTGGTTCCTCTTGATGCTTCCTTTAAGAACATACTCAAAATGGTCTCATTCTCATTCTAATCAACAGTCTAGCTAATTCGACGGTGATGGCAACCGAATGGGGGTTGAGTCTAGGCCGGTCTTCCACTAGTGTTAGGTTTGGGACAGATTTGGCTTTTGACTTCTTCATCATTATTATATTACCTTCACTCATGTCCATTTCCACTGAACGTAAATGAAAGACCTTCCAAAGCTTAAGACTTTTAGAAGATCAAATTAAGTGCATGTACGGCCTAAATTTTCTCTTTATTTTTCAAACCCGTATGGAACACAAGCTCTATGACTTTGGATAAGTTTCGATACAAGTGTGTTGAGCAGGTTGATCTAATCTAAAGAATGAATATTTACATAGAGTAAAGTCAGTGATTAATTAAAAATTAGGACTAAAAGCAATAACTAATTACAATTGGTCTAGGTAATTGTGTATGTAGCCATATAGATAACTTAAGGGTTGTTTGACTATTATGTAAAAACATTATCTTACGACAGAGAGAAAGGCAAAAAGGAGACGCAAATCACATTATTCTAACGTAAGCAGTTGGGTTGTTTCCCTTTTCTCACAAGAAATTGACCGTAATATTAACCTGGTAAATCCAGGCTTTTTGATGTTGATTATGTTCATTTACGGAGTAAAAAAATAAATAAAAAGGGTGAATTTAGTTAAAGAAGTCAAAGAAATGTTGCTTGTCAAAATGATTAAGAGGTAAAATTAATCTTTACTTACATTCTCGGTCTTCACCAATCAATTAAGTGATCTCGATTTCAGACAAAAGCAACCTAATAATACCGCAATGAAGTAAATAATCCTAGGTTATATCTAGATAGTCGAAGCCAAGCCCTTGTTCTTACATTGATAAGGTTGGTGTACCTTAGATCCTAATTAATAAGGTCGGCAAAGAACCTACTTAAGTCTATACCTAACCTTTGATTTTATAGAAAAATAATGGATTCTTCAAATTTCTTGTCCCACGGTAATTTACAAAAAGCTAAGTCAACGTTAGACAAGGACATGCTGTGTTTGTATGTAACATTTCTTTGAATATGTCAACTCAAAACCTTGTAATTACGAATAATATTTTTTCATCATCATCGTCACATTCAGTCCGAAGTCCCGCAATGAAGTGGAGTTTGAGGAGGTCTGATATTACGCAGCTTTGCCCCTATATAGTGGAGAGGCTATTTCTGGTAGATCCAGGGACGGAGGTAGATGGGACCCGGTGGTGCACTAGGCCCCACCTCCCAAGATTGCTAAATAATTTAGCTATTTCTGGTAGATCCAGGGACAGAGGTAGATGGGGGCCAGTGGTGCACTGGGCCCCAACTTCCAAGATTGCTAAATAATTTATTTTTAATATATATATATATTATAGAACGGAGTTATTTAGATGTTAGTGGTGCATTGGGCTTCCCAAAATTT
This sequence comes from Erythroxylum mucronatum, assembly GCA_027563825.1. Taxonomy (NCBI): domain Eukaryota; kingdom Viridiplantae; phylum Streptophyta; class Magnoliopsida; order Malpighiales; family Erythroxylaceae; genus Erythroxylum; species Erythroxylum mucronatum. The sequence continues at coordinate 2,035,818 of JAOSBP010000206.1, forward strand.
AAAAAAATTAAATATTTGGGTCCTCCTATCTTAAATTTCTAGCTCCGTCACTGGGTAGATCCACATACAAATGTGAGTGATGCAGGTTAAAGAGTTAATAAGTAAAATTGGCACGCGAAATCATTATGTAAATAAAATTACAATAAATACATAAAAAAATAAAATATAACTCAGATTTAAAAAAATAGTTTAAACCTAAAATATAGCCAAATATATCATCTCTTTATCTTCAGAAAAGTACCAATATCCAAATGATAGGAGAGTAATAAAACATCAAAAAACTTGACTTTAAATTATACAAAACACGAAAAATTAGAAGAAAAAAAATGAACATGTAGAAACACGAATAATATTCTCTATGGCAGATTAATGAGTAGAAAACAACCTTAGGTTGTTAGTAATTTGTAACCTAAAGGTAATCTTCTGATCAATTTTTGTGGTTAATACTTACTTTTTTTTTCATTTATCAGAAAAGAAACCCTATTTGTACCGTGGCCTTGTTTTTTCAAAGTTTGGTAATCAAAGTGAGATCAGGGTCTCCAAATTTTCTTCACCTCTACAATATACAAAAAATTTCCTTTTACTCTCTGATTGTACGCATCGAATCTCACCACAGGTCCAATTCACGTAGATCATGAGTCACGACTCATTCTGTGTCATGTACAAAGCTGAGTTTGAGATATCTCAATCAAGTGATTGTACCATCAGAGGTAAGAAATGTTTCTCGAGAAGGTGTGATAATGAAATTGACGTTGAAACTTTATATTTTTACAAGAAAATATCTGACATTTTGGATTTCATCTACCATGCTCCGCGTTGGACTACAGAAGCTCAGGAATTCTATGGATGGTTTTCACTAAAGTTTATCTTAAATTCACAATATTTTATATATGAGATTGATGTTAACCAATAATCAATTAAAATTAAGAGATAACGTTCTATATGTTAAAAATGTGTTGAACTAATCTTTAAGATGATCAGAAAGTTACCAAACTAAATTTATCATTTCATATTCCGATTTGATTCGATCCATTCGTTCGTAGAACAACCGAATGTGAAATTAAGAACGCATTCTTTCTTAAATGAGAACTTGCCATAATAACAATTTCCCAACTGTTTCATATAAAAAGAGGAAGAGCACGACAAGCGCTAAGATACCTATGCTTGCTTGTTTAGAACACCAATTCAAAGGTTTACGTATTACTAACTAACATTATGGACTAGTCAATTCATAAAGTAAGAGGAGAAGGTAGGAGGGAAAAAAAAAAGAAACATATTAATGGAGTATTATTGCCACTAGTACTACTGTCATACATTATTACTTGATTGAAGCATATATGCTACAGTCACATTCACGACCTTAAATATAAATGATGGAGTTGGTGGCCGAGACCTTAGGAGTAGGAACTGCAATAATTGTACATATGGTCATGGTCACATCTATCAACTTTCAAGTCTTAATCCCTAGCAGCAGACATCTAATGTTTTTTTTTTCCCTTTGTACTCGGTTCGAAGAAATTCAAAAAAAGGTTCTGGTAAAGAAATTCCAGAAAGAGTAATTTTCATACAAATTAAGACAGGCTTTTGCGGTATATAAAAATATTCAATTAAAAGTATCGTAAACAATGTTACGAATACCATACCAAATTTAGTACTAGATTGAGTTTTAGTACAGTATTGTGCTGGTGCCTGTTAATACTAGATATCATTTCGGGTAATTTTTTAAATTTATAGAAAAGTACCTGAAATTTTTTTAAATTATAAAATAGTCCATTTCATATTGCATAGTTGTACTATATATTTTTATCCATGTCTCCAAAAATCATAATAATAAATAATAATCACAATTTTAATTTAATTTATAAAATTAATTTAATAATTATTA
>JAOSBP010000206.1:2041723-2053821 GCA_027563825.1 Erythroxylum mucronatum
AGAATCTTATCTTGACAACCTAGTCTATCTGTGTGGTTCTAGACGTGGTACCCTAATGTCAGGCCCCACGGTGGGCGCCAAATGGTTCAGTCGGATTTTGTTGGGGCTGAACATTGTTGTTCGAATCCATGATTCTGATTGATTTCGGCTACAGAATACCTACAAAACAAATAAAGGCGCACCGGGGGTTGGTTCCCGGAAGGCCCCTCCGACACTCAAGTCAGTCTTTTTTAGAGGAAATTAGTCGCAGAGAACAGAGAAAAAGCTAGGGTTATGTTGTTGTACCCGTATCGTGGTAGAATAGTACCTTATATATGGAATAGACGTTAGGTTTAAGTCTTTACGTAGATCTTTATGTTTGCACGGGAGTCTAACACCTGATGGACCGAATGGGCCGTGGACGTGTGGAGATGGGCCTGGGCCTAGCACAGCCGACCCAACCAACTCTTAATGTTGAGATTGACTCTTAATGTTAAGTCTGTTCCTAATTACAAGCCAAGAGATAAAAGAGACTTTGGATAAAATGACATTTTGCCATAAAAAAGAAGAAAAAGGTAATTCAATTAATCGTCTTGCGACGAGAATAGTTAACATCAAGCTTACCATATTTTCAAATTCTATCCATCAAGTCACCTTCTATTTCTGACCAATTGTAATGTGGAACATTCTCTTTGACTTACAGCACTCGCTTCATGGTTGCACTTCCGAGTTTATGCTCTCAAGTGAAATCATATTGGGCCAAGAGTTCCTGCTATCTTGGTCGTTTAGCCGACTATTTCTTTTGGGTTTTGAAGAGTGCATGGGTCATATTGTTTGTTGGTACCATAATCTCATAACCAAGTACTACTACAGCAAATCTAGGACAAAAGAAGAAATCAGAGCTAGAGAGATAGAAATGAGAGAGTGATTGCGTCTTTGGAAGTAGAATTAAATTTGAATGAAGAGAAGTTTGTATTAACTTTGAATTCTTCTCTACAATAAAAAAATGTCAGAAATGAACTACTTAAATAGACCTTAGACACTTAAATATTCTCATACGTGGCAATTCCTCCTTAACTTGCTAACAGACATAATCACAAATAACTGATAGGCGTTCTTATTCAACTTGATTTCTAGAACAGAAAAATCAAATGAAAAAAATCCTAAATCTTAATTACAGCAGACATTAAATTAAAAAAAGTTGAATTAATTTCTAACATTTCCCCCTTAATTCACGGAGGCTTCAATTCCCATCAACGAGCGAAATTCCTTGAACTTGACGTTAGCTATTACTTTTGTAAGCATATATGCAGGCTAATTTTCAATGTTGATATATTGTAACTCCACAATTCCCTTTGCAACCAAATCCCAAATGAAATGATGCTTTATCTCTACATGTTTCATTCTCCCTTGATGAATTGGGTTCTTAGACATAGCAATGGTGGACTTGTTGTCACAAAAAATCACAATTGCTTTATATTGCATTTGCTTAAAGTCTTCAAGTATTCTCCTCTGTCAAACAACTCGACAAGCTGTTGATGTGGCTCTGAACATTCAACTTCAATACTTGACAAAGCTATACATTGCTACTTCTTTGAAGATCATGAAATTGCTCCTGAGTCTGAGTGTATGAACAGAGCCTATTGTGCTTTTTTTTTATCATCTACACGTGAGGGCCAATAGTTATCAGTAAAAGCAACAAGTTTAATTTGATTTGTCTCTTGAAAACCTTATGCCAAAATTTGCAATGCCTTGTACATAGCGAAGAATTCTCTTGGCTGCACCCAAATGATTCTTGCTTGGGTTGTGCATAAATATGGAAATGAGACTTACAGCAAAAACAATATCAGGTCTTGTGTGAGTGAGATACATAAGACACCCAACAATGCTTTTAAAAGACTTTTCATCAACCTTCTCAACTTCATCATTCAAAGATAACTCCTCATTAGAATTTAATGGTGTTATGGCAACCTTGAAACTTCCCATTCCAACTCTTTTCAAAAGATCAATTGCATATTTTCTTTGACAAATGAAAATTCCATATAAGTAATGATATGTTGGCATGTGTATTGACTGGTGGTAAATTGTCATGTTGACGTGCTTATGATTCTTTCGGTGCACCTATTTTTGATTCTTATGATTATGTGTTTTGATATTGTTTTGTTCCAAGGGGGAGACATCAGATTGTTTATGGTGAATGTTCCATTTAGGAGAAGATTTTAAGGTATATGCGTGACTATTCATCGTGCTTTTTGGCATCTTTTGTCCCAAGGGGGAGAATGAATTTGTGCATTTGATGGTTATATGTCCAATTATGTTATTTTGGAGAGTTTCATATTTATGACAAACAATGCCTAAAAGGGGGAGATTGTTAGGATATATGTTTTATATCCAAGTAATTAGTTTTGGCATTATTTATTAATTGGATAATTATTTAGATTCAAAAGCTATATGAATAATCTTCCGGTTGAAAAAGAATCTTATCTTGGTTTGGAGTCTATCTTGAGAGGGGGTGTGATGCATCACGTGTGTGTGAAGTTTAGGTGTGGCCAAGGGTTTTTGGATGTGCAAATAACATTGCTGGAATTTTGAAAAGGTGTGGCCAAGTGTAGAAAATTATGAGATAGTGGGAGATTGGATGTGTGCGTCAACTGTTTTTTTGTGAAAAATAGCTTACGTTTTTTTTGGGATATAAGATAAAGGCAATTTGTTTTGTGTGTGGGTCAAGGGCTTTTGTGAGTTACGTGTACGTCTCTATGACACAACAGAAGTGAATTTTGTGCATGTCTCTGTGACATAGCAGAAGACAATTTGGTGTGTATGTGGAATTAAGTGTGTAGTGTGCGTTAAATGGATATAGGATAAAAATGCAACTGGTGTGGGATATGTGTTATGTGTGGAATATACGCCGAGATTTAATACAATGGGCATAAAGGTGGATTTGGCGTTGGCTTTATCAAGGGTGTAGTTGGCGTAAATTAATTTCCGAAAAATATATAGCTAAACTCATGCATATGTTCTGGAGAGAGATACACCATGGTTTAAACTTCAAATTTTCCAGACTTGTTCTTCTTTGGTTTGTGCGTGATTTCTTTGTTGAATCGTGTTTGGTTGGCTACATATGGTGTGTGTGTGTACAACTCCATCTTAGGCAGTAACGATTATTAATTGATTTTTTATGGGTTGCATATACTTTGGATGGCGAATGTGTTATCGGTGCAGCCGTGGCTTCGTGTTGGTATTTATGTGAATCAGTCCATTATTGTAGCGACAACTTCAGATTTATTTTAGTGGAGTTGAACCTTTCGAAAATGTGTTCTTCTCTTTTCAAGTGTATTATTGTTTTATTCTTAGTTGATTGATCACTTGAGTTTTTTATTTCGTATCTTTATTATTAAATAATGTTTAGAAAAATACTCTAACGAGATTAACGCGAGTCGGTTGTATTATTGGGTGTGAAATTCTTTCATGGGAAGTGAGGTTGAGAGATAGTGTCAAGGGTTGAGTGGTGTCGGCTCATTGAAGCCTTGAGTAAATCTATTGTACTTCAGTGAAAGTGATTAAGTTGGGTGAGGGTCCCGCAGACATAGACAAGGTGTGTCAAACTGCGTTACTAAATTTCTGGTGTTATTTGTTATTTCGCTTTTGATTGTTTTTGTTTTTAGTTTGTGCTAGAGACGAACACGGTAAAATTAGAAAGTTTATGAAACTGCTACCCTATAAGGTTTTTCATTCATAACTATGAATATTAACTCACAGGTTGAATGTGCTCCTTTGGGCCGAACCTAGTGTCTCAAAGTGGAGGGTTCTGCTCCTCATTGATCTGAAGAAAGAAAAGTAGAAATGAACATTAGGATTTAAAAACCTATACCAATTTTAGATACCCCGAGAATAGGACCATGATTCAATATTAAGGAGCTTTATTTTCTATTTTAAAATGACGATGTCACATTTTACGAGGAGCCTACTAAAAATTTGGCAGAGTTTTTCCTTGTAAAACAGACATCCCCCTTTAGAAAAAAAAGGGTCATTCATGCAATGAAAAGGCACTTCTATAACCATTGGTAACCACAACTCAATTTGGGCTTCTAAACTACATGTCCATGCCCAATTGAGTCCACATTTACATCACAAAAATTCATAATAAATCTAATCATAATTCAAGTACCAATTTCTAACTCATACACCCTCATTTATAATCAATACATCAAGATATTCTAAATTCTAATCAAGAACAACTTAATTCAATCAATTTCATGCATTTCTATAAGAACATAACCCTTTCTAATTTTTTTTCTTACAAACTATAAAGAATTTTAATATTCCGCGTTTATGAAAATTAATCCACATAATATTTGAAAAATTTTAAAATTATTTCCAGGCATTTCTAGGTTGGACAGAAAATTACCACCATCACTGGAGCGTGAGGTACACGCGCTAGTGTTGGAGAGGCGATGATCTTCACCACCTACCTAGAAATGATGAGGTTACCTCTAGGAATCCAATGACACTGGTCTTGCATCAAAATGTCCCCCAATCTGTGAGAATCGAACGTTTAAAGCTCAAAGGTCACCTATTTATATTCACTAGCAAAATGGGTTGGTTGGTGTCAAGTTTCCCTCCTTTCTTACATTTTTAGTGCTATTAGACATGATGGTGGTGTTAGTTTAACCAAAAAATGATTAAAAATAGGAGATTGGTGACTTACCTAAATGAACCGAAACTTCTAGTAGTGATTCCTTCAAATTCAGGTCATTTTTTAAGAAACAATTTTAGGGTTATTGTAGAACGTCCTGAGAGCTTTTTGTAGAGCCCTAGATTGCCAAAAATGGTTGTTAGACGGTGAAGGTGTGAGTGTCAGAATTTTAGAATGAATAGTAACTTATAAGGAAAAAGAGTTTAAAAAAGAAATGAACTTAAGCTTTCTTAAGCTCAACTTATGCTTTTGTAGGCTTTTTCTCATTATTGGTCCATTATGACTAATTTAACAAAAATTGGATCATTACAACCTATCCTATGTGTAACCATCAAACTCATTTAACGAAACTACGAAGTAAAATATGTTATATGGGACATCATCGTTACTTGGAATATGGGCATAGATGGTTAAGAAGCAAATTGTTTAATGGCAAAGTAGAATTGGGTGAAACTCCTTTACACTTGTCTAGTGATGATGTGGTTTACCAACTATCATTTTTGGGTAACATTACACTTGACAAACAACCAATTAATAGAAAGCAAAAGCGAAGTGTTGTTGAGCTTAATTGGAATTAAAAAAGAGCACATTTGTCAATTTGCAATATTGGAGGGAATTGCATTGGAGGCATAATCTTGATGTGATACATATTGAAAAAATATTTGTGAGAATATTTTAGGAACTTTGACAGGAATTGATGGAAAAATAAAAGACCCAATTAAAGCTAGATTAAACTCGGAAGACATGAATATAAAAAAAGATTTGCATTTGAAAAGAAGAGATGATGAGTCATACATCATTCCACCTGCTTATTACACCTGTCAAAAAAGGAAAAGCAAATATTTTGTCAATTTCTGAAATCAGTCAAGTTTCCTGATGGATATGCATCAAATATAGCCCATTGCGTCAATGTTAAAGAGGGAAAAGAATTGGGATTGGAAAGCCACCCATCTTTTTTTGATGTTATAGTGCACTTGGCAATTCACTTACCATGTAAGGCAAAAGTTTGTAAACCGATTCGATTTTGATGGATGTTCCCTATTAAAAGGTAATTTATATTAACTTCTACATTTTTTCTAAAGTTATTACTTAGTAACAATTGTTAATATTTTATACTTTGTTTAGGTTTTTATGCTCTCTTATGCGCTATCTACCTAATAGAGCTCGATCTGAAGGGTCTATTGTAGAGGTTTATATAGCGAATGAATGCTTGACATTTTGTTCGATGCACTTAATTGATGCAGTGGAACGATTTAATGGACAAGAATGTAACTTTGATTTTGATCAAGATGGTGGGTTGTCAGTTTTCTCCCAAAAAGTACAACCACTTGGTGTCGAAAAATATGTGGAGTTAACTAAAAACGAACTCGAAATTGGGCATTGGTGTATTTTAAACAATTGCGACGAAATCTATATATATGGAGTATGTATATTACTTTTGATTCAATTTTTCATACTTAAATTTTGTGGTTCATTCTATATTTCCTGATCTCTATTTACTTTTTTAAATAGAGAGCATAAAGATTCGGTTTGAAGTAAATGGATTGTTAATGTTAAAAAAAGACTTAAGATTAAGTTCCCATCATAGTTTAGGACTCGAGTAAGTTATTGATAGAATATTTTGAACTTACGACAATTTGTATATTAGATCAACTTCTAATTATACTTTGTTTTATAGATAATACGGTTATATAACTGTAAAGGCGACCATAACATTATATGCTTTGACATGTGGGCCTCATATGCGTGGCAAAAAATATACAGGTTGCATTGTTAATAGAGTTAGATTTCACATACAAGATTGAGACAGTCGACTTAGAAGCCAAAATTGTGGGGTTATTGTTGAGGGATGTCATGACGATGATTTTATTGACTTCTACGACGTCATATCAGAAATAATAAAGTTACATTTAGGGATGGCAATGGGTAGTGTTCGGTTCGGGTTTTACTCTACCCATATCCATATCCATTTTTTATGACTCAACCCATATCCATATCCATATCCATATCCATCGGTTTTTACGATTTACTACCTATATCTAAATCCATTGAGTCGGGTAGTGCAGATATTAATCGAGTTGAAAACTCACTGTCATCCTTACGTATGGATGACATTGTTGTGCATTTGAAAGAAGTCTATTTTGAAAAGGATAATGTATGAACGACCTTGTTGTCAATTTGGAGAACATTGTGAGATTGCTGAAGATTACCTTGCACGTGTAACTCCATGTGTTGTGACTTGGTCCTTGCCTGGTTGTGTGTGTGGATTACGTTGGTATGGAATATGATACATCGAAAGGAAGCTGCAGATTGGGCATGGGTGACTCCTAGCATGTGTGACTTCATTGATGCATCGTTCTTGGTTTGTAGCATAATCTTTGTGATTATTGTTGCTGTGTCGGGCGTGGGCTTCTTGTGAGTGATTCACGATTGGGTGCTATCTTTTGGGCTACTGGGCTAACTTCACATTGATACTTAATTCTATCTTGGTGTTGGAGTCTTATATTAATTAACTGGGTGAAGATATTAATGTGTGTGCTGCAATCTTTTATTGGAAGCATCTGTAGCTGTCTTTATTGGAGTTTTACGTGAGTAGGCTAAAGGTGACATGTTGCACTGAGGTGCTTTGATAGCCGTGTGTCTTCGTTGGTTGGTTATCATTGATGAGTTTTAGTGCAACTGTGTTCTTATTTTTATCTTTGCTTGGTTTAGCTGGGTAAATTCGTGAGTTTTTGACAGTTGGCTTTCTATGGTGTTTGTGTAATTTTGTTGGGCTGTTTACTGTCATCGATAGTAGTTTTTGTGTGGAAAACTTCCAACAGTCTTGGTGATTTTGTGGCTGTTGTGTTTGATGTTCGTGTGCGAAAATTTCAGAAATTTGTGTGACTTTGTAACTGTTTTTTTGTTGGTTTAGTGTGAAAAACTTCAGTAGTTGTCATGGTTGTTGCAACTCTATTGGGTTAATGTTTTGGTGATGAAACGTTTATTGATTTGAGACGTTTTGTGGCTGTTGTGCGTGGGATGTTTCAATGACTATATCGAAGATTCATAGCAGATTTCTTGGTTGACAATTTGCCGTTCTTTCGTTGATGAAGCGACTTATTTAGGATAGTTGCTTTTTATCTCAAGTGTTTTTGTTTATGTTGACTTTTGTTTAATCACTTGAGTTGTTTTGTTTCATTATCATTAAACATTGTTTGAGAAAATCTTCTGTTGAGGTTAGTACAAGGTGGTCGTACTATTGGGCGTGAAATTATTTCACGTGTGATGAGAACGAGAGATAGTATCAAGAGTTAAGCGGTGTCGGCTCAGCAAAATCTTATATAAAACTATTGCGTTATTCAAATAATTAAATTGGATGAGGATCTTGTAAAAGTAAGTAAGATGTGCCGAACTGCGTTATTAAATTTCAGTATGAATTTATATTTGTATGTTTAATTTTTCTAATTTTTGATTGTACTATAAACGATTGCAATAAATCGAAAATTTTTACGAAACTACTACAATCCTTGCTGCTCTTTCATGGAAGATGGTCAAAAGTTTGAGGTTCTTACAGTGATAGGGCAAAACCATAACTAGGTTTTTTGATTATTGCTTACATGAAAAGGGACACAAGTCCTAAATCATGACACGATGTTAATATCAATGTTTCAAATCTCATAATATTACAATTAATATAGAGTTTATTTCACTTTACTTATAATTACAGATGCATCAATATTTACAATAATTAGAATTGTCTAGTATAAGTAATGTTTTAAAAACTAGAACAATATAAGAGTTTTAAAATTTAAAAGATTCAACCGAGATTAGACAGTTATAAAACTGGTTAAAAATTAAATAAAATTGAAGAATTTTAAATATGATTCAAAAATATTGTCTTTACTTATCAAAATTTTTTAATTTTAATCGAAAAAGAAAATTATTAAATGAAAAATTATTTATTTATTTTAGTTTTAAAAAATTAATTAATTTACGAAAACTAGTAAATTACTTATAAGTTTTTAACAACAAAGATTATTAAATTAAAAACTAAATAAAAATCTAGCGGTTCAAGGTTTTTATTCTTAAACTAGCCAAACCGTTTCAATTCAATTTTTTAATCATCGAATATAACTTAAAGTATATAATTTAAAACATAAGTTAAAACCTTGGTTAGTGCTCTTGGAACTCTATTTTTGGACTAATTAAATGGAACTTAATTTAAAATTAAACTTTTTTTAGGAAATTTAAAATTAAACTTAAAATTAAAATTTAAAATTAATTTTGATTTTAATTTTAAATTTGAAAAATGAACTTGACTTGACTTAATTCAAACTCATATACCAAAATTAACATAAAAAAGAAGCTGAGATTTAATAAAATTTTAAACTGCGCTCAAGCTTATTTATAAAAATTGAAATTATTACCAATATTACACTTATAACCAAGTAAAAAACCAATTTGAGTAGATGAGATTATGTCTCAAACTCTTAAATGCAATTTATATGGTTAAAGTGAAAGAAAGCCAATAGGATAATTTAGAGCAGGTAGGAAAAATGAGCCTCACCATTTACACGTTAAATTCTCTTATTTAATTACTTTGTTCTATTAAATTTCATCCGTAAATATATGAATTAGATTTAATAAAACATAATAAAAATATCATAACTGAAATAAGAGATATAATCCCATCATTCATGTCTCGAAGACTCAAACGTATACAGATCAAGAAAGGTGAAGATTCACACGTGACTATATATCAAATGTGAACTTGCATTTGTTGTCAATATGATTAGAAGCTCTGGATTAATCAAACCAGAAGTGATGGCATTTCCACGGTTCAGTTCATTGGAGATTCTTTCCTAGTACATGTAATTTAAGAGGAAGACGTACATGTGTCTCGTGACTTGGAGTTGAAAATATCGATAATTAAAAATTTTAATTGATTTGTTCAGTTTAATCATAAAAAGTTTGGAGCAGGAAACCCATTCCTGATCACATGAAGGCTGGGGAGTGAGGGCATATACAATATGCAATGCTTTTGACGAGCGTTCATTTCAACTAGCTTCTGTTACGTATGCACTGACGAACATGTGTCTTGTCTTGTCTTGTCTGATTTCGCACTTTTAACTCATGTAATGCCCTCGTGTTTGACAAGGATCAAAGTCTAAAGTTTATTATGCTGTTTCTGTGCGAAGGACAGTTGACCATTTCTGACAGGATCTTGAAACGTAGTAATTAGGGCACCAGACTAAAATTGTATTGGATGTTATTCTGTAAAAGCTTATCATCAAAAGAAATGTATTGTTGCCTATTTTTAAATAGTGAATATAAAATTAATTACAATTATTTTCATATTTTCGCAAATATTAATTTTTATATTGGTGAAACCTAAGATTGCTATTATTTCTGTGTACATTAGCAAATTATTAGGTATATATAATAATTTATCAATTATGTATTTTGTATAAATTATTTAACAAATTAAAGAGGTTTAGGCAATTGAGATGAATAAGGCTTGTATCTTTCTATTGTTGAATTACAGTTTATACACTATTACAATTGATATCTTGAGCAATCATGAAAATACTCAACAACTTAGTTTAAACTATACAAATGCTAACTAATTGATAAGGAGAAAAGACCAAGTCAAATATTTGAACTTAAGAAACGTTATCCTTGTTACGCCCCCGCAAGTTGTGGGTTGGCTTGACAAGCGACAACTTGATGAATAGATGATCAAAAGCTGGGCGTGCCAATGGCTTTGTGAGCAAATCAGCGACTTGGTCAATGGTGTGCAGGTGTCGAATTTCGATCTGCTTGTTGGCTACTTGATCTCGGACAAAGTGGAAGTAGATGGCTATATGCTTCATTCGACTATGAAAGACAGGATTTTTGCATAGATATGTTGCTCCTATATCGTCTAAGTACATGGTAGGAGGTCCAGCAAGAGTGTAATGGAGCTCATGAAGGAGATTTGTTAGCCAATTTGATTCGGCAACCGCAACAGCTACAGCTCTATATTCAGCCTCTGTCGATGAGCGCGACACCGCTCGTTGTTTCTTCGAAGACCATGAAATTGGCGTGCTCCCTAAGTAAGTGATATAGCCTGTTGTGGATGTGCGATCAACCGGATCACCTACCCAATCCGCATCAGAGTATACAAATAAATGATTGGAGCTGTCTTTTACAATGTGAAGTCCATACATAGAGGTCTGTTGTAAGTATCGAAGCAGCCGTTTTAGAGACCGCCAATGCGTTGAGCTTGGGCAGTGCATGAATTGAGCTAGCTTATTTACCGGGAAAGCAATGTCCGGCCTCGTAAAGGCTAGATATTGAAGTTTCCCAACCAGTTTCCTATATGTAGAGCCATTAATAACATCGTCTGGCAATGAAGATTGAAGAGAAGTGTCCGAACTCAGTGGAGTTGAAACCCCTTTTGAATCCTGCATTTTTGCTTCATGAAGAACATCAGAGAAAGCAAGAGACCACCATTAAATGGGGTAACCTCAACACCAAGAAAATAATGTAGGCTGGCAAGATCTTTAAGAGAAAATCATTGTGCCAAACCATTGATAATTTGACAAGCAGTGGCATGTACATTGCCAGTTATTATAATGTCATCAACATATATCAATATGTAGACTATTATACCAGATTGCTGAAGAATAAATAAGGAAGAATCAGACCTCGAGCACTTGAAGCCAACACTTATTAGATAGTTTGTGAGTTCGGTATACCAAGCGTGTGGTGCCTGCTTAAGACCATAGATTGCTTTCTTCAATTTGCAGACATGTGATGGAGTCGATGAGTCAACAAATCCGGAAGATTGTCTCATCTACACCTTTTCATCAAGGGTGCCTTGTAGGAATGCATTGTTTACATCTAATTGTCAAATCAGGCAAGAGTTTTGAACGGCAATGGCTAGAACAAGCCGAATTGTAGCAGGTTTAACAACAGGGCTGAAGGTGGATGTGTAATCAATTCCAGCTCGCTGAGTAAATCCTTTAGTAACGAGGGGAGCTTTGTACCTGTCAATTGTACCATGAGGTTTATATTTTATACGAAACAACCATTTGCAATCAACCACATTCCGAGAGGGATCATATGGTACCAATTCTCATGTTTGGCTCTTAACTAATGCTTCATATTCTGACAGCATGGCTTGGTTCCAATGGGAATGACGTTGAGCTTATTTATAGGTGGTGGGCAGATTGGTTAATGGTGAAGTATCGGTAAAGGCAATAAGGATTTTCGGTTTTGTAATGTTGTTCTTGGAGCGTGTGACCATAGGGTGGGTGTTGGTGTCTCGTGGAATTGGATTATGGCTGGTTGGTGGGGCTGTTGTGTTCGGTTCGGGCTCGGTTCTTTGTGGAGATGACATAGCTTGAGTTTGGATAGAGGTTGTAACGGATGGGTCGGGTTCAGGGGGCATGTTTTG
>JAOSBP010000206.1:2067702-2082396 GCA_027563825.1 Erythroxylum mucronatum
TCATATTTGTTTATTTATAATTTTGATCTTTTAATAATATAAATGCGAATAACACTGTTATTTTCTTGCAATATCATATTTACCATTTCTTTGCATCACTTATGGGTACTCAAATCATTTTTTTCTATTAACTTTATTGTGTAGAGACTAGAGAGCGCTATCCAAAAGTATGAAATTCATGGATTACGTGCAAGGATGTATCTCACGTTTGTAGGAGCGTATAAACGTGCAAGGATTAAAAAAATTGTAAAAGTTTAAAAGCCATATAAAATTATAAATACAGGGGACATGATATAAATACCTTTTGGTCATTTACTTATTTTTTAGAATTTTATTATTTAATTTTTAAAAAAGTTACAGTATTAAAGTTTCTTAAAACGAAAATTTTAAAAAATTAATACCTCAAAATCTCTTTTTTTCAGAAAATTACATCTTTTTTAACCCATATATTTCCCGAGTAAATTTCAGTTTAGAAGTTTTATTTGTACTTTTTCAAAAGTTAATTACGCCAAAATTGAATTTTTTCACTATTATCATATATAATAATTCTTAAAAATTAAAAATCATCGGAGCCAATCTCATTTGCCCTTTTTTTTTAATTAATATCAAAAGATCAACTGATGCATTATTATAATCAACCAAGAATCATAATTGATTTCCGTATAGATGTGATACAATCCATGCTCCAAAGGGTGACTATATATACATAGGTCTACGTGCACAAATGAAACACTACCACCTTAAACAGAGCGACAATTTCCTGGTCTAATTAACACGACATGGTTAAGGTTCTGGAGCATTGCCGAGTATATCCAGCACCTGGTGGTGTTGATGAAATGTCAATTCCTCTCACCTTTCTTGACCTTGTAAGTCTCAGTTCAGAATCAACCAAACTACTACTATTCTTCGAACTTCCCATTTCTACGGACCTATTCACCAAATATGTCGTTCCAAGCATCAAAAACTCATTTTCTCTTGCTCTCAAGCATACGTTGCCACTTGCAGGAAACTTGATTTACCCTCCTAATTTTGAAATGCCACAAATACGTTATGTGAAAGGCGATTCCATGCCATTGGTGTTCGCTGAGTCTGAGGATGATTTTGATCACCTTACAGGCAATCATGCCCGGAATGCTTCTGTGTTCCATTCTTTTGTTCCCGAGCTTCCACCAGTGAGTATGGTCTCTGATGAGCCGGTCATCCCAATTACTGCTATTCAAATTACGCTCTTCCCAAACTCTGGCATCTGCATGGGATTAAATACTATCGCTGCAGTTTGTGATGGTAAAACCTTTTTTAGCTGTTTGAAGTTGTGGGCTTCAATCTTTCAATCAGGAGAAACGGCAGTTTCATCATCAGGTAGCAACTTATTACCTTTTTACGACAAGACTCCATTAAAAGATCCCAGATGGACTGAGCTCGAAGCGACATTTTGGAACCAAGCTAAACAAAAGAAGTGCGCAGGGCCGGCCAAATCCCTTTCAGCTAATAATGTTATAGCCACATTTGTAATGCCTCGAAACAGAATCGAGGAACTCAAGAAACAAGTGACAGCGCAGTATCCAACTTTGTCCCACGTAACAGCTTTCACTGTCACTGTTACGTGTGGCCACGTCTGGTCATGCATGGTCAAGGTGTTAAAGTTGAATTAGTCGTTACTCCAGCTGTTAGTTTGTTAGATAATTAGCTTGATATCTGCTAATAAGGCTTCTGATTTGTAGGGACCACAAAGTTTGTTTGTCGCTTCTATTAGCATATTTTTAGGGATTCTACTTAACGTTTCTATTCTTTTGTACTGCTATAAGTAGTGTTGATATTAGCAATAAAGTAGATTGAATTCATTTTCATTTCCGAATTGTGTTTTTTCTGTGAGTTTTCTATCTTTAACATTTGGTATCAGAGCCCTCTTGCAGGGCTTAGAAGTCGCAATCTTCTAAGAGTGGAGAGTTTTTTTTTCAGTTTCATCATGACAACTGAAAAGGAGAGTTCATTCGTTCAGCCTGCTGTACCCAAGTTTGATGGGTACTACGATCATTGGGCGATGCTCATGGAAAATTTCTTTCGTTCAAAGGAGTACTGGAATCTGGTGGAGAATGGAGTTCCTGTTGCTGTAGATGGAATGACAGAAGCACAAAAGAAGCAGTTTGATGACCAAAAGCTGAAGGACCTGAAAGCAAAGAATTATCTTTTTCAGGCCCTGGATCGCACTGTGCTAGAAACCATTCTCCAGAAGGATACAGCGAAGGATATTTGGGATTCAATGAAGCAAAAGTACCAGGGCAACACTCGAGTAAAACGTGCTCAGCTGCAAGCACTACGCAGAGAATTTGAGGTACTGCAAATGAAAAAGGGAGAAACTGTAAGTGAATTTTTCAGTCGAACTCTTGCTATTGCGAATAAGTTAAAGGCAAATGGTGAGGATAAAGGAAATGCTGGTGTTGTTGAGAAAATTTTGAGGTCCATGACTCCTCAATTTAATTATGTTGTGTGCTCAATTGAGGAATCAAAAGACACAAGCACGATGACAATTGATGAGTTGCAGAGTAGTCTTCTGGTTCATGAACAGCGCATGAATCCTTTGGTGGAAGAAGAACAGGCGTTGAAGGTCACACGTAGAGAGCAAATTGGTGGAAGAGGACGTGGACGTGGTGGCAGAGGCAGAAGAAGGGGGAGGATTGACAAAGCAACGGTTGAATGCTACAACTGCCACAATCTTGGACATTTTCAATGGGAATGTCCACAAAAGAAGAAGGAGGCTAATTTTGTTGAGGAAGAAATGCTGCTAATGGCACTGCTCGAAACAAATCCTCTTGGTCAAGAAGGAGGTGATGTATGGTTTCTTGACTCAGGCTGTAGCAATCATATGTGTGGTAAAAAGGAATATTTTTTCGATTTTGATGAAAATTACACTGATTCTGTAAAGTTGGGTAATAATGCGTATTTAAATGTTATCGGCAAAGGCAATATCAAGTTTCAGGTGAAAGATTCTGTACAAATCATCACTGGTGTGTTTTATGTACCTGACTTGAGGAATAATTTGCTGAGCATTGGACAGCTACAGGAAAAAGGCTTGGCCATTTTGTTTCAACGCAACATCTGCAAAATTTACCATCATGAGATAGGACTAATTCTGGAGACAAAAATGGCATCAAATCAAATGTTTGTTCTCAATGCTGTGTCTCGACCTATAGGTTCAGCATGTTTCAGTACTGTGTCAGAGGATGCAGCTCACCTTTGGCATAATAGATATGCACACTTGAACTTCAAAGGTCTACAGACACTACAACAGAAGGAGATGGTGTTGGATCTGCCCCAGTTTAAGCCACCCTCGAAGCTGTGCAGAGATTGTCTAGTTGGAAAGCAACACCGTAACCCCTTTCCAAGCACAAGCAGCTGGAGAGCTACACAAGTCCTACAGCTCGTCCATGCAGACATATGTGGACCAATCACGCCCATGTCAAATGGCAAGAAAAGGTACCTGTTCACTCTCATTGATGATTTTAGTAGAAAATTATGGGTTTACTTCTTAACTGCAAAATCAGAAGCATTTGACTGCTTTAAGAAGTTCAAGAGTTATGTTGAAAAAGAAGTGAACTTACCTATAAAGAATTTGCGAACTGATAGGGGAGGAGAATTTACATCCCAAGAGTTCACTAATTTTTGTGTTGAGCATGGCATTAGAAGAAAGTTAACTGCTGCCTACTCGCCTCAACAAAATGGCGTAGCTGAGCGCAAGAACAGAACCATCATGAACATGGTTCGTAGTATGCTGTCTGAGAAGAAGATTCCAAAGACATTCTGGCCAGAAGCTGTTAATTGGACTGTACACGTGTTGAACAGAAGTCCAACTCTTGCTGTCAAAGACAAGACTCCTGAAGAAGCATGGAGTGGCATCAAACCCTCAGTTAAGTATTTCAGAGTCTTTGGTTGTGTCTCACATGTGCATATTCCTGATCAGACTAGAACCAAGCTTGATGATAAAAGCATGCCTTGCATACTACTGGGCGTTAGTGAAGAGTCCAAGGCCTACAGGTTGTATAATCCTGTCACGAAAAAGATTCTGGTGAGCAGAGATGTGGTGTTTGAAGAGGATAAAGGCTGGTCATGGGAAGACAACAACTCTGAGCACATGGTGTGTGATTTAGAGTGGGACGATGATGAAGATACTGGACCAAGTGAAAGATCCGATAGAGACAGTTCTGGTGAACCAGTTGTAGGAAATTCCTCTCCTGCACCTATTGCACCTACTACTGGATTGCCTCCAAGAAATCGCAGACCACCTGCTCACTTGCAAGACTTTGTGTCAGGAGAAGGGTTATCTGATGAAGAAGAAGTAGAAGGAGACATGGCCATGTTCACTGAAACAATTGGAGATCCTTTATTTTTTGATGAGGCCGTAAAAGATGAAAAATGGAGATTAGCAATGGATGCCGAAATGCAAGCCATAGCAAAAAACAACACCTGGGAATTGGTGGAGTTACCGAATGGGAGCAAGAAAATTGGGGTGAAATGGGTTTACAAAACCAAACTTGATGAAAATGGCGAGGTAAGCAAGTACAAAGCAAGACTTGTGGTGAAGGGATATGCCCAACAACATGGTGTTGACTACACAGAAGTGTTTGCTCTGGTGGCTCGAATGGACACGATCAGACTAATAATTGCTTTTGCTGCAACCAAAGGATGGCCCCTATACCAATTAGATGTAAAGTCAGCCTTCTTACATGGTGACTTACAGGAAGATGTTTTTGTAGAGCAACCGTGTGGTTATGTGCAAGAAGGGGCTGAGAACAAAGTCTATAAATTGAAGAAGGCACTATACAGGCTCAAGCAAGCACCACGAGCTTGGTATAGCCGGATTGAAGCCTACTTCCTAAAGGAGAACTTTGAGAAATGTGAACATGAGCACACTTTATTTGTCAAACGAGGGGAGGAAAGGAAAGTACTGATTGTAAGTTTGTACGTTGATGATCTTATTTTCACTGGCAATGATGAATTATTATTTGCAGAATTTAAAAGATCAATGCAGCTGGAATTTGACATGACTGATCTCGGGAAAATGAAGTTTTTCCTAGGCCTTGAGGTGTGCCAGAACAATGCAGGAATTTTCATATGCCAGAGGAAATTCGCAGAAGAAATCTTGAAGAGATTCAGCATGGATCAGAGCAAACCTGCTCGAAATCCAATTGTCCCATGTACAAAGCTTGTGAAAGACGAAGAAGGAGTGAAAGTGGATACAACTCTCTTCAAACAGATTGTAGGGAGTCTGATGTACCTTACTGCTACTCGCCCAAACATCATGTTTGCTGTCAGTCTGATAAGTAGATATATGGAGCATCCCACTGAATTACATTTGCAAGCAGCAAAGAGAATTCTTCGTTATGTCAGAGGAACAACTGATTTTGGGATTTTTTATAACAAAGAAGGAGGAGACGAACTGACAGCATATACAGACAGTGATTATGCTAGTGATTTGGACGAAAGGAAGAGCACATCTGGATATGTTTTCTTGTTTAACACTGGAGCTGTATCATGGTGTTCAAAGAAACAGCCAGTAGTAAGCTTGTCTACTACAGAGGCCGAATTTATTGCAGCATCTTTTTGTGCATGTCAAGCGATTTGGATCAAAAGAATTCTACAAGTGCTGGATTCTAGTCAGGATGAGTGCTGTGTTATCATGTGTGACAATAGTTCAAGTATTAAATTGTCAAAGAATCCAGTTATGCATGGACGAAGCAGGCACATAGATGCGCATTTTCACTTCCTGCGTGATCTCACAAGAGCTGGTACAGTTAAGATGGAATTTTGTTCTACAAAGGATCAGCTGGCAGATGTGATGACAAAACCCCTCAAACATGAAGATTTTGTGAAGCAGCGAGAAGCCTTGGGGATATGTAGCAAAGCGTTTATAAACTGAATATTTGAGACAAGCAGTATTTAGTTTAAGGGAGGATGTTAAAGTTGAATTAGTCGTTAGTCCAGCTGTTAGTCTGTTAGATAGTTAGCTTGATTTCTGCTAATAAGGTTCCTGATTTGTAGGGAACACAACAAAGTTAGTTTTTCCCATCTGGTTGTTAGCATATTTTAGGGATTTTACTTAACGTTCAATTCTTTTTGTACTGCTATAAGTAGCGTTGATATCAGCAATAAAGATTGATCGATTTCTGAGTTCATTTCTGAGTTGTGTTCTTTCTGTGAGTCTTCTATCTTTAACATTTGGTATCAGAGCCCTCTTGCAGGGTTTAGAAGTTGCAATCTTCTAAGAGTGGAGAGTTTTTTTTTCAATTTCATCATGACAACTGAAAAGGAGAGTTCATTCATTCAGCCTGCTGTACCCAAGTTTGATGGGTACTACGATCATTGGGCGATGCTCATGGAAAATTTTCTTCGTTCAAAGGAGTACTGGAATCTGGTGGAGAATGGAGTTCCTGTTGCTGCAGATAGAATGACAGAAGCACAAAAGAAGCAGGTTGATGACCAAAAGCTGAAGGACCTAAAAGCAAAGAATTATCTCTTTCAGGCCCTGGATCGCACTGTGCTAGAAACCATTCTCAAGAAGGATACAACGAAGGATATTTGGGATTCAATGAAGCTGAAGTAACAGGGCAACACTCGAGTAAAGCGTGCTCAGCTGCAAGCACTACGCAGAGAATTTGAGGTATTGCAAATGAAAAAGCGAGAAACTGTAAGTGAATTTTTCAGTCGAACTCTTGCTATTGCAAATAAGTTAAGGGAAAATGGTGAGGAAATGCTGGTGTTGTTGAGAAAATTTTGAGATCCATGACTCCTCAATTTAATTATGTTGTGTGCTCAATTAAGGAATCAAAGGACACCAGCACGATGACAATTGATGAGTTGCAGAGTAGTCTTCTGGTTCATGAACAGCGTATGAATCCTTTGGTGGAGGAAGAACAGGCGTTGAAGGTCACTCATGGAGAGCAAATTGGTGGTAGAGGACGTGGACGTGGTGGCAGAGGCAGAGGAAGGGGGAGGATTGACAAAGCAATGGTTGAATGCTACAACTGCCACAATCTTGGACACTTTCAATGGGAATGTCCACAAAAGAAGAAGGAGGCTAATTTTGTTGAGGAAGAAATGCTGCTAATGGTTATGCTCGAACCAAATCCTCTTGGTCAAGAAGGAGGTGATGTATGGTTTCTTGACTCAGGCTGTAGTAATCATATGTGTGGTAAAAAGGAATACTTTTTCGACTTTGATGAAAATTACACTGATTTTGTGAAGTTGGGTAATAATGTGTATTTAAATGTTATCGGCAAAGGCAATGTTAGGCTTCAGGTGAAAGATTCTGTACAAATCATCACTGGTGTGTTTTATGTACCTGACTTGAGGAATAATTTGCTGAGCATTGGACAGCTACAGGAAAAAGGCTTGGCCATTTTGTTTCAACGCAACATCTGCAAAATTTACCATCATGAGATAGGACTAATTCTGGAGACAAAAATGGCATCAAATCAAATGTTTGTTCTCAATGCTGTGTCTCGACCTATAGGTTCAGCATGTTTCAGTACTGTGTCAGAGGATGCAGCTCACCTTTGGCATAATAGATATGCACACTTGAACTTCAAAGGTCTACAGACACTACAACAGAAGGAGATGGTGTTGGATCTGCCCCAGTTTAAGCCACCCTCGAAGCTGTGCAGAGATTGTCTAGTTGGAAAGCAACACCGTAACCCCTTTCCAAGCACAAGCAGCTGGAGAGCTACACAAGTCCTACAGCTCGTCCATGCAGACATATGTGGACCAATCACGCCCATGTCAAATGGCAAGAAAAGGTACCTGTTCACTCTCATTGATGATTTTAGTAGAAAATTATGGGTTTACTTCTTAACTGCAAAATCAGAAGCATTTGACTGCTTTAAGAAGTTCAAGAGTTATGTTGAAAAAGAAGTGAACTTACCTATAAAGAATTTGCGAACTGATAGGGGAGGAGAATTTACATCCCAAGAGTTCACTAATTTTTGTGTTGAGCATGGCATTAGAAGAAAGTTAACTGCTGCCTACTCGCCTCAACAAAATGGCGTAGCTGAGCGCAAGAACAGAACCATCATGAACATGGTTCGTAGTATGCTGTCTGAGAAGAAGATTCCAAAGACATTCTGGCCAGAAGCTGTTAATTGGACTGTACACGTGTTGAACAGAAGTCCAACTCTTGCTGTCAAAGACAAGACTCCTGAAGAAGCATGGAGTGGCATCAAACCCTCAGTTAAGTATTTCAGAGTCTTTGGTTGTGTCTCACATGTGCATATTCCTGATCAGACTAGAACCAAGCTTGATGATAAAAGCATGCCTTGCATACTACTGGGCGTTAGTGAAGAGTCCAAGGCCTACAGGTTGTATAATCCTGTCACGAAAAAGATTCTGGTGAGCAGAGATGTGGTGTTTGAAGAGGATAAAGGCTGGTCATGGGAAGACAACAACTCTGAGCACATGGTGTGTGATTTAGAGTGGGACGATGATGAAGATACTGGACCAAGTGAAAGATCCGATAGAGACAGTTCTGGTGAACCAGTTGTAGGAAATTCCTCTCCTGCACCTATTGCACCTACTACTGGATTGCCTCCAAGAAATCGCAGACCACCTGCTCACTTGCAAGACTTTGTGTCAGGAGAAGGGTTATCTGATGAAGAAGAAGTAGAAGGAGACATGGCCATGTTCACTGAAACAATTGGAGATCCTTTATTTTTTGATGAGGCCGTAAAAGATGAAAAATGGAGATTAGCAATGGATGCCGAAATGCAAGCCATAGCAAAAAACAACACCTGGGAATTGGTGGAGTTACCGAATGGGAGCAAGAAAATTGGGGTGAAATGGGTTTACAAAACCAAACTTGATGAAAATGGCGAGGTAAGCAAGTACAAAGCAAGACTTGTGGTGAAGGGATATGCCCAACAACATGGTGTTGACTACACAGAAGTGTTTGCTCTGGTGGCTCGAATGGACACGATCAGACTAATAATTGCTTTTGCTGCAACCAAAGGATGGCCCCTATACCAATTAGATGTAAAGTCAGCCTTCTTACATGGTGACTTACAGGAAGATGTTTTTGTAGAGCAACCGTGTGGTTATGTGCAAGAAGGGGCTGAGAACAAAGTCTATAAATTGAAGAAGGCACTATACAGGCTCAAGCAAGCACCACGAGCTTGGTATAGCCGGATTGAAGCCTACTTCCTAAAGGAGAACTTTGAGAAATGTGAACATGAGCACACTTTATTTGTCAAACGAGGGGAGGAAAGGAAAGTACTGATTGTAAGTTTGTACGTTGATGATCTTATTTTCACTGGCAATGATGAATTATTATTTGCAGAATTTAAAAGATCAATGCAGCTGGAATTTGACATGACTGATCTCGGGAAAATGAAGTTTTTCCTAGGCCTTGAGGTGTGCCAGAACAATGCAGGAATTTTCATATGCCAGAGGAAATTCGCAGAAGAAATCTTGAAGAGATTCAGCATGGATCAGAGCAAACCTGCTCGAAATCCAATTGTCCCATGTACAAAGCTTGTGAAAGACGAAGAAGGAGTGAAAGTGGATACAACTCTCTTCAAACAGATTGTAGGGAGTCTGATGTACCTTACTGCTACTCGCCCAAACATCATGTTTGCTGTCAGTCTGATAAGTAGATATATGGAGCATCCCACTGAATTACATTTGCAAGCAGCAAAGAGAATTCTTCGTTATGTCAGAGGAACAACTGATTTTGGGATTTTTTATAACAAAGAAGGAGGAGACGAACTGACAGCATATACAGACAGTGATTATGCTAGTGATTTGGACGAAAGGAAGAGCACATCTGGATATGTTTTCTTGTTTAACACTGGAGCTGTATCATGGTGTTCAAAGAAACAGCCAGTAGTAAGCTTGTCTACTACAGAGGCCGAATTTATTGCAGCATCTTTTTGTGCATGTCAAGCGATTTGGATCAAAAGAATTCTACAAGTGCTGGATTCTAGTCAGGATGAGTGCTGTGTTATCATGTGTGACAATAGTTCAAGTATTAAATTGTCAAAGAATCCAGTTATGCATGGACGAAGCAAGCACATAGATGTGCGTTTTCACTTCCTGCGTGATCTCACAAGAGCTGGTACTGTGAAGATGGAATTTTGTTCTACAAAGGATCAGCTGGCAGATGTGATGACAAAACCCCTCAAACATGAAGATTTTGTAAAACAGCGAGAAGCCTTGGGCATATGCAGCAAAGCTTTTATAAACTGAATATCTGAGACAAGCAGTATTCAGTTTAAGGGAGGATGTTAAAGTTGAATTAGTCGTTAGTCCAGCTGTTAGTTTGTTAGATAGTTAGCTTGATATCTGCTAATAAGGCTTCTGATTTGTAGGGACCACAAAGTTTTTTTGTCGTTTCTGTTAGCATATTTTAAGGGATTCTACTTAACGTTTCTATTCTTTTTGTACTGCTATAAATAGCGTTGATATTAGCAATAAAGATTGAATTCATTTTCATTTCCGAGTTGTGTTTTTTCTGTGAGTTTTCTATCTTTAACACAAGGCAAATGTCTCATGTATAGAGGAGACGGATAAGGAGGACGAAGAAGAACACTTTGGATTTTGCGCTGATTTAAGACGTCGTTTAAGTCCTCCTCTGCCTGAAAATTACTTTGGGAACTGTACGATGATTTGTATAGCTAATGCCAAAAGAAGCGAATTACAGAAGGAAGATGGTTTTGTCTTTGCTGCCAAAGGTATAGGCGAAGCATTCGAAAAGAAGGTAAACGATATTGGAAGATCCTGGGAAGATTCAAAGAGTTGGATGGATGATATGGATTTTGCTCTGGGAAGATCCGAAGTCACAGTCGGAGTCGCAGCATCACCCAGTTTTCATTTGAAGTATGAAGGTGGTGCGATCGGCAGATTGAAAAAGATTGAACAGATCTCCATTGATGGTACAGTATATTTTTCTTTGGGTTCATCTTTGGACAAAGAAGGCGACCTTGAAATTAGGCTGTCACTCCCTATTCTCAAAATGGAAGCTTTTGCTCACTTTTACAACGAAGGGATCAAACTCAACGAATAAGGTACGAACGCATGGAATTTCTGATGATTCTGACGGACATAGGTAGACCAAGGATGCCTTGTCTCAACAATGTAATGATTTGAATTCAGTAATAGCATTATTTGAATCGTCTTCTTGCTTTTATTTTCTCAGCCTGCACCTGTTCTGCCAAGTATTTTCCGCTTGTGTCTTGCATCAGTTCCTGGTCTTAGACGCTTTCTTCTGGTTCGTTTGTTTCTGCTGCTTGGGTCTGCATCTACTTGTCTGTGTCAGGATTGAACATCGTTGGTTTGTCGGTCTCCTGCTGTGATTCCGCCTCCTAGTTTATTGCTACATTCTATTGCAACGAGTCTACTTCAACATGTTGCTGCGAAATCCACCTGGTCCGATACCTGCTGTTCCGGTGAACGGCAAAAGCATGATGTGATTTTAAAATAATGGTTTTTTAGCCGGCTTGAATGATATTTGAATCAAAATTAATGTGTTTTCAAATTCATGCAAAGTTAATTTAGATAGTCATTTGACATATGTTAAAGATTAGTTCATTAAAATTATGAATTTTTCAAAACTAATAAAACATCTTAATGTATA
Source organism: Erythroxylum mucronatum (assembly GCA_027563825.1). Taxonomy (NCBI): domain Eukaryota; kingdom Viridiplantae; phylum Streptophyta; class Magnoliopsida; order Malpighiales; family Erythroxylaceae; genus Erythroxylum; species Erythroxylum mucronatum. The sequence goes on from JAOSBP010000206.1 coordinate 2,079,320, forward strand.
TGTCACATTTAACTAGATCTACGGTGGACTCCCATGAAATCATAAGAACTAATCATTTAACTTTTACATTCAAGTTAATGCTTACAATTTGTTAAACTTACATAATTCAATAAAAATAAACTTAATGTATATGTCACCACACATCGAACACTTGCTCAACATCTACCTTTTTAGAGAGTTAAATCATATAAACAATATAATTCAATCATTCGCACGCTCAATATACATACGAGGCATCAAAATATAGAAAGGTATCAACATACACCTTTTACTTATCATATATTAATATCCAACTTAATTAGCAAACATTAAAAATATTCTTAGTGTGTTCAATTCTTTGAGATCATAAAAATCTTAAACTTAAATTTGGGAGTCTCACACACATTATGTAGGGACATCAATTTGGCTTAGGCTCAAGTCCAATTTGATTCGAAGTCAATAAATAAAATATGAGATAACTAAATTTCAAGATAAAATTAGGCTATAAAAATAAAAAAAGCTTCAAGTTGGGCATAGGGCCATAGGCTCAAGCTTAAAAAATTGACTAATTTAAAATAACAAAACGATATCATTTTGTTATTAGATGAGTAAAAAAATTGTCTCATTATTCCCAACAACTACATTTTATTTTTCCCTTCCGTTGTCGTAAGTCCCAAATTAACTTACTTTATGAAATATGACCCAGTAGCTTCGATTTGCCACTTGCCACTTATTATTCATTACTTCATTCGCCCTTTATTGTTATAAGTTATTCATTTCTTGTTTTAGGTTTGTGAAATTATGGGTGTTCTTTGTGTTTTGGAAAATCAAGTTAAGTTTTGTCTTCTAATTTATTATGGGTCAAGGTGGAAAATACTATAGGTTTTGGTTATGTTTTACCTAGTAACCACTCTAGTATTTATATGGATTTTACCTATCTTGATTTTTTAAATTGAAGATAATATCTTCTACAAATGTTTATTTGGATTGGGCAAGAAAATTAGATGTTTATTAAGGTTTACATTTTTGTTACAAAGAGATAATATAATAGAGATTATTTATGAGACATATTTAAGCCAGTTGATTGATATGAAAAGGTGTGGCCCAATCAAGTGGTAGGTCTTTAAATATATTTCTTATTAATATGAGAAAATGATAAAAAAAGTATAAAGTAAGATATGCCACCACTATAAATTTCAAGGCATATCTCAAATTTCCACCTTGATTTGAATTCTTGAACATGAAACCAAGAATTACTTCATGCCATATATGTCCCTAAGGGCTTCAAACCATGTGAATATTCACCAAGTCCAGGCTATGCTTGAAATTTTTTGTAGGCAATGACTTTATAAACTTATATGTGGTTATATCTATATGAAAAACACCTTATCCTTAATAATATCTCTAATGAATTTCAATGTGCCATCAATCCGCTTTGATCTCTCGTCATAAACAAGATCTTTAGCCAAACTCAAAGCACTGTAACTATCATAAAAAATGACAAAGTCTTGCACATTCACATTTAAACTATCAATAAGACCACACAAATATATACCTTTTTAACCCCTTCCATCAAGAGATATGTGTTCTTTTTCTACTGTAGACTAAAGTGTTGTTTTCAACTAATCACACATCTAAAGAAAGTAAAGATATAACATGTCAACGATCCAATAATCATAATCAATACACCAACAATACTACTAGTAGAATCACAACGACTATAAACCATGTAAATATTAATCATACCTTTCAATTATCGCAAAATTCACTTAATGGTTTCCTAGTAGCTTTTTCATGATTACTCACACGCTTGTTTACCATACTAATAGCATGTGTTAAATATTTGTTTCTGTATAATATAGCATACATTAAACTCACAACTGTACTCAAGTAAGGAAGTTGCTTCATGTAATATTTCTCTACGCTTAAACTAGGTAATCCACTAACATCATGTTTAAAGTGTGCTGCTAAGGGAATAGAAACTAGCTTTAACTAATCTATTTGAGAAGAATGTAGCACCTTTTCATTGTACTCTTGTTGGGACAAATACAATAGGCTTGCTCTTCAATTTATTCAAATCTCCGTGCCCATTTTTTTTAGCACCTAAATTCTTCATCTCAAACTCACTGCTTAATTAAATATTTAGATTATTAATTTTAGCTTTATTGTTAGCTATAATTAACATGTCATCAACATACCGTAACAAACAAATATATCAACCATCTGACACTTTCCTAAAGTAAACATAATTATCAAAATGATTACAAACTAAATTGTGAGAAAGCATATGTACATTAAAGCTATTATATAAGATTTTTTTTCAACAAACATACATGGTCTCCTTTTCAATGTTTAGAAAACCTTTGCATCTAACTAACTTTATATCCTTTAGTAATAGTAAAAATCATTGTGTCCCATTTTTTTCAAGGACTATAATTCCTCATTTTTTATAATTAACCATCATGATGCTGCTTTACCATCCACTACCTTTCTATAAGCACATGGTTCATCATAAACTATATTCTTAACAATTACCAAAGCATATGCAAAATTTTATTTTAGACAATATCATCACAATTTAAATACCTGACATGTCTTTTTATTTCTCTCCTTATTCTTTTTATTGCTATCCTATTTGGAGTTTCAATTTGAAACTTCACCTCCTAGTTAATATCCTATTCCTTTTTACCTATAAGATCAACAAGCTCTTCTCTCTCGCCAAATATAACATATTCACTAGAAGTAACATCTATGCTAATAATACATTTTGGAGTTATATTCTTTTCAATACACCGTAATCCATACCTTTTAACTTTAGCACCATTCCATAAAAATATACAATTCATTATCTTGGGCTCCAGTTTATAATCTGTTGACTAGAGATATTAGCATTTTAGTGCTTATCTGGATGAAGTATATGGATGACAAATTTAGTGCTTATCTGGATTTTAATGGAATAGTACATCAAACGAGTTGTGCCCATACTAGTGAACAGAACGGAGTTGCGGAAAGGAAGAACATACACATTCTGGAGGTTGCACGATCACTCATGTTCACCATGAATCTTCCAAAGGGATATTGGGGTGATGCAGTCCTTT
>JAOSBP010000206.1:2126769-2148387 GCA_027563825.1 Erythroxylum mucronatum
GCTTCAAGTGCACACCTAGTCAACGCGAACAAATGATTAAGAAAGCTCCTAAAGCTTTGTTACTGCATATTCACTACGCTTCTGTAAAACTTTATCAGCTAAGTTGGTCACAAGCTCGCTTGAAGGTGACTAAATGAGTGACTTGGAAAGTCTTGACCCTAAGGCCGATGCTTAAATTTGGAGAAATCAGGTCTCCTACGTTCCATATATGCACTTCTTCCCTCGTTTCCTTCCTCAGTTCCATAGAATATGAGTGTAGCATTCCCACCAAGTTCCTGCACAACAAGAACAGTTTATGCACTTGCAAAAACACATGCTGATGTTGATTATTGGATCATACTTTTTCTCGAAATGACTTTATGAGAATCTTTCTGTAGCATGGGACAGTCACAATATGAAAATTTGTGTGTTTCAAGTAGACAATCATAGAGATGAAAAAACTGCAGCCTGTTTTTGATATGTTGCATGGAAGTACCTGCAGTCCAGCCTGACCATCATCGACTGCATTAAGAGCAGACTTTAGAACTCGGATTGCAGTCGGACTATTCCGTAATATCTCTCGGCACCATTTAACGGTTTCCTGTTCTAATTTATCTAACTGGAGATGAGGATGAACAAGGAAAAGCATTAGACAGCCATAACCATGTGCACTCGCAACTTATGCAAGGAAATTTGGCAGTGAAGATAATAGGAATAGGAAGCTAGGAGGATTGAAGTTTTGTTTTGCCAAGTGTCAAAAACCTATACAAACTCTAGCAGATGGTGAACCGAGAAATGTTAAGCAGATGAACTCACTGGTACAACAGTATTGACAAGCCCCATTTTCTCTGCCTCAGCAGCTGTATAGAATCTTGCTAGAAACCACATCTCACGTGCTTTCTTAGGCCCGACCTGCTCAACCAAGTTTCATCTCTTCAATACTCAGTATGATAGAATCAGATGGAATCATACTCTGATCAGCAGATGATCAACAGAAGCCACAAAGAACCAGAACAACTAAATGTAACCAAAGATAGAGTACTTTAATCATAAGTAATGTGTTCAAATGAAAGCTTGCTTAGTTCCTTACCAAACGGGACATGATGGAACTTCCATAACCAGCATCAAAACTTCCAACCTGCCTTGTACCTAGAACTCATTATTACTGAAGTAATACAAACAGCATTGTGTCAAAGTAAACAATCAAGCAGACTTAAGCTTGTTTAGAATCAGGAAAGCAATCTGTAAGCAAAAGGGTAAGATTAATATGTAGCCATCCTCTTTCACATGATATACACACTAAATTTACAGGGTAAAGTAGCCATGCTGAATAACCTGTGGAAAATTGCGAAGCTCGCTTAAGTACAAAACTGAAGCTATGAGTTCCAGAATAGCAATTTGAAAAGGTTAAGATAAAAATCACCTTTGGACCAGTTTGGCCAAATATAGCATTATCTGCTGCAATTGTCAGATCACAGACCATATGCAACACATGTCCTCCTCCAACAGCATACCCTGCAACCTGTTCTTCAATATATCATGCAATGCGCACAAAACAAACGCAACAGCAAAAATCTAATGGATCTGCATTGCAAACTTTGATTCTCATTCGATTATAAGCTTTGATGACTGTTTAAGGTTACTGAAACAACAAAGTCTAGCCTAACAAAGAGTATGTTGGATAAGTATAGTTGACTGATTCAAAAGTTAGTGTGCTACTTTATTGCAACACATTTATTTAGTGGGTCCCAGTTATTATTTTGTTAGTGGTTAGTGGACAATAATAGTAGCTAGGTAGTTTAGCAGATCGTGGGATTGGATTCCTACTTTTCAGCTTTATTGTTATTCTTAAGGTTATTTAAGCATTGTACTGGAGTCGTCGTTTTTTAAGCTTGAATGAGAAAATATTCAGTTTCCCTTTGATATTTGTTTTTGTCCTTTGCTCCAAAACCAACAAGGAAGAGAGATAGAAGTGCCAACTTCAAGTAGATGCTTCCAAAGATCATCTTTGACACTTGCAACTGGACTAGCATAGACCGAACAGACCCAATGCCCACCCATCAACTAGCAAAGTGAGGTACTGGCGGTGCACATAGAGAATAGGGACTTTAATGATGGTAGAGTTCCATAGAGCCCAAATGCCACCCGCAAAGCCCACTGTATCAACTCTAAAAACATAATCAAACCCAAAGCTTTAGACACAACATTTGTTCGCTGCTCAGAAACACGAGTTTCCAAAACAAAGAAAAGAGTTGGTTGATGAAAGCATACAACATCCTTTGTTGCAGGTGGAAACTCTTTCTTTCCTGCTCCGCGGCAATTCCAACTGATAATGTTGTAATCTAACATTAATTAAAATAATAAAAAAAGAAATAGTTAGAAAGCATTATAGTCGACTCACGACTTATCCTTGCATGATATTTGCATCTCTTTGAACAAGAAACCTTGCAATAGTTGCTTCCATGATCGTCTCAGGAATAATCTCTTCATCCTACGAAGCTGACACTTCTATGGTCACATGATTATTGTTCCTAAGAAAAGTAAGTGGTGTTGGCGACACTACCCCTTGTGGGGGCATCCCAGGACCTATATTAGGGGGATCGCTAGTATGCTCACCTATAGGAACAACATCCATATTGGTCGGATTAGGAGGATGAAAATTGATCTTACCAGCAAAAGTTTTCTCCATGACCTGGGCCACTTCCTTAATTAGGGCGTGGTGCATATGTGTGGTTGGACTAGGCTTAGAAGTGATAGCCTTACCCACTATAGATGGATCGGCAAAACTATCCTGGTTCTCCCCAATAATGATAGCACCAAATGTTTTGGGCTTTGATGGGCCTCGAGGCCTAGTCATAATTTGCTTCCCCTTATTCTGCTCAGTGAACCATCTTTCTTTCTATTACCCGTCTCTAGCTTAGAACCCATAGTGAAATCCCCCATCTCCGGACCATGGAAATCTTCCTTACCAGATAAGGCAGCAAATCGATTAGAATTTGAGTTATGGTTGTTCTCCCTGATACCTCTCGAATTTTTGGGTTGGGAAGGGCGGCGCTTTCTATGATCAGCAATCATCCATTCCCTAAATTTCAGAGATACTGTTTCTTTCCCTCCTGAAGGTCGGTTAGCATCACCAACCGTTTGAGTAAGCTGCACGTCACTAATAAAATCACCATCATCTCCATGAGGAGGTGGAGGAGCCAACAAAGGACAATTTGAGACACCATGACCATAAATACCACACTAGAAGCAAATTGAAGATAGACACTCGTACACTACGTTATAGCAATCTCCCTCAAGCCAAATTCTTCCTATAAGCGGCCTAACAAGATCGACTTCCACACAAACCCTAGCAAATTGACCTCTAGTTGTTAACATTGAATTTAGGTCAACCTTGAAAGGCTTTCCAATCCCAGAAGCCAAAGCTCGCTCGCAAAACATCCTCATCATAATACATTACAGGTAATTCAGGAAACCTAACCCAAGCAAGAGTTTTATCAATAGTGGTTATGGAAGGCCAAAAAAATCAAGAGACCATTGACGAACAGTTAAATAGGCACCATGGATTACCCATAGTCCACCACTAATAACTGTGTTCAAATCTTCGTCGTTTGCAAACTTGATTAAAAAATAGTCCATCCCCAAATCTAAAATATCCAATTCTCCCTTTGGGGTCCATAATTGATGAACTCTAGCATACAACACCTTATAACCCACGTTCTTACCAAGAACTTTTACAATAATTGAATCCTTCCAAAGGTACACAAGATCATCCTTTAATCTTTGATCCAGTGTAAACTCAGGGTAAAGAACATTATCATTTCTAAATTGCACCTGCATAGATTTAGCAGCAAGAAGATTGACAGGAGCCCTTTTGGGCTGATCCTTCATCTTTGCAAGCTTACCAAGTAGTTTGTCTTGGAAAGACGGTACATTCTGATTATATCGAAGCGAGGTTAGTGCAATCTTACCAAACGTAGTGGTACCAAGGTTATTGGGGCGTTTGTCCGGGGACCAGGACCGCTTGGGATATCTAGAGTTCTCGTTGCTCACAGGATCGCTCATGTTTGGGCTAAAGTGATTCACACTTTGTGACTAGGATTTGCCCTTTTGTGTTTTACTCCTCACTACAACGTAAATAGTTAAGCCCAAGGTTCTTCATTTCTTAAAACATCTGCTATCGCAACAAGCACGGTAAATTAGATACGGTAATCTACTTAACTCAACTTAAATTTGAGTTTAGAAGATTGACTTAAGGTTTGACTAGACCTTCACCTTAAAATAATGTCATTTTAAACTAGTCGAGTGAATTCAAACTGAATTTCAAACTAGATACAAATGTTTTCAGAGAACAACCCGACTTAGAGGTCGAGCCTGAGCCTAATTAGGTCCAACTCAACCTGATTTATTTTTATTTTTAATTGTAAAAATAAAAAAAAAGACATTTATCCCTAATCACATCTAACCCCAAATAAATTTTATTAGATTCATAGGTAACTGCAATCCAATAATAAGATTAATCACTTAAACCTCATCATTAGACTAAAAATAACAAACTTGTTAAATATTCCTGATAATTTCAAAACAATTAGAGATCTCATAAATAAATGCCAAATGTCTCTAAAATCTACTAGACTAGCTTGCAACTTATACTCCCTCTGCATCTCTAATGTATTAAAACTACTTTGAAAATAGACAAATCAAGCTAATGCATAATAATTAAGAAAAATCATTATAAATAAATAAATAACACACCTCCACTATTTTATATGCAAGAAAGTGTAACACATATCATAGACCTTATTACGTGTCCCGGATCATTCATGAAAGGGTTAAAAATGATGAAAATGCGAAATACCTGATTCTAGTTCTATCTCAGCTTCGGAAGCAGTTTCTGAGATCAAAGCGAACTCCAATCACACTTCCACTATTTTATATGCAAGAAAGTTCACAAGGTTGCACATTTAAACTTCATTTTCCTCTAACTTATCCATTAAGAAATACATAATGTATAATTTTCAATTTTATAAAACACAATAGCACATTAACCACCAATCACAAATTAAGTACACCCTATATTTATTTCATTTTAACACCAAATAATAGGTTTCTGTTAAGACATATAGTATACATCTTTTTATTTAGTTTTGACACCTTATTTATTAATTGAATATGTAAGATATTAATTAGATAATGACTTGGATTCAAAAACTATTAATGATAATCTTCTAGATGTGATAGAGTCTTATCCTTAATTAATGTATATCTTGACAAGAAGTGTAGTGTATTACGTGAGTGAGAGTTAAAGTTTACTGCTGGAATTTTTAGATGTGTGACCAAGGGTTTTTGTATGGTTTTTGAGTCTTTGCTGTGGAGTCTTTGTTGTGACAATTGACCGCAATCTTTAGTGCTTTTGGTGGTGGTGCAGCAACGTTTGTGTGAGTTGGGTTTTTGTTGAGTTTCTTGCGTAACCCAAGATTGTCTGTGAGAGTGTTGCACTCTATCATGAGTTACTGTTATTGGTTGCAAAAAGAAAAGATCATCTTGAGTGGATGCTGTGTTTTTATCTTGGGGTTGTTATCGTTGATGTTTTTCTGGTTGCTCTGAACATTGCTCTTCAATTCTTCAACGTCAATCTTCTACTGTATAAGTTGGCTGCCCTTGATGATTCATGGATGAAAGTAATGCAGAAAAATCCCAGCAGCTAACTACAGCAATTTAATTGGTGAACAACTTTCAGATCTGTCTTCAAAGGACTTAAGTTTATCGGAAAGTTGCTTCTCTCTATCTCAAGTATTTTCGCTTTTGTTTCTAGATGTTTTAATCACTTGAGTTGTTTATTTAATTGTCTTCTATTAAAAAGTTGTTTAGAAAAATACTTTGTTGAGGTTAGTATGAGGCAGTCGTACTATTGGGTATGAAATTCTTTCACGGTAAGTGAGGTTGAGAGATGGTGTCAAGGGTTGAGTGGTGTCAGCTTAGTAAACCCTTGAGTAAATCTATTGTATTTAGGTGAAAGTATTAAGCTGGGTGAGAGCCCCGCAGACGTAGGTAAGATATGTCGAGCTGCGTTACCAAATTTTTGTGTTAATCTATTTAATTTCGTATCTATTTTTCTGTTTTCGTTTGGTACAGAAAAATTAACAGTTACTGATACAATTACTTTATATCTAGTAACCGACAGATACAGTTACAAGTAACTGTAGCAGAACCTTACAAGTAACTGCGATCAAATCGAAGAGTTTACGAAACTACTACCCTATTCATACTTAGAATTCATAACATAAATTGTTAGAAATGAAAATCCATCCATACAACACGTTTAATCAATTCCCAAAATGATTGCTCCCTGAAAAACTGAAGGGGATAGTAATTTCGCAAACTTTCCAATTTTACCGTGGACGTCTCTAGAACAAAAGACAACAAAAGCACTAAAAATGAAATAATAAAAAGCACTAGAAATTTGGTAACGCAGTTCGACACACCTTGCCTACATCTGTCGGGCCCTCTCCCAAAACTAATACTTTCACCGAAGTACAATAGATTTACCTAATGCTTTATTGAGCCGACACCACTCAACCTTTGACACTATCTCTCAACCTCATTTCTCGTGAAAGAATTTCACATCTAATAACACGACCGACTTGTGTTAACCTCAACAGAGGATTTTCTCAATCAGTCTTGTAAGAAAAGAACAATAAACAAATAACTCAAGTGATCAATCAACTAAGAACAAAACAATAATACACTTGAGATAAAAGAGAATTACAATTTTCCGAAAGGTTCAGCTTTACTAAAATAAATCTGAAAGTTTTTCACACACAATTAGTCCTACTGTGAGCCACTCCACAAGGACGGCAGTCCAACTTGAGCAATCTCCACAAGATCAATACAGAGCCGTGAGTCACTCCAAAGAAATCAAAAGACCCAGTCGTGAGTTACTCCAAGTCATAGACACAAAGGTTTTCACGTCCACATCAAAAACACCTCCACTACATATCTAAATATGGAACACATGCACGACTTTTGATACAACCCACTATGTCATTGATTTTCTGTACTTGGCCACATCTTTTAAAAATTCCAACAATGTTATCCTATTGATTGTAAGACTCCCATACAAGATTCACTTCTTCTTTGCAAAGACTTCAACATCCAAGCCACGTGTCTCAGTTGATGAACTAATAAAGTAAGTTACGAATGCAACTCCAATTTAAAATAGAGATCTATATTATCCCAAAAATCCATCATACTTATTCTCAAGATACACATCTATTCAAGATAGGATTCCATAACATCTAGAACATTATCCAAAATAGCTTTTCGAATCCAAGTCAAACAAGGATTATTGGTTAGCCATCATCATCCAATTAATATCTTATAGGTCCAATTAATAAAGAATGTCAAGACTAATTACTTAGATATATAACATCTATCCTAATAATCTCCCCCTTTTTGGCATTGTTTGTTACAGATATGAAACTCCCCCTAAATAACATAATTGAACATATAAGTATCAAATTCACAATTTATATGACAAATACTCCCCCTTAATCAAACATCAAGTTTATCCAATCATCTAAATTTCTCCCCTTGGGACAAAATGATCTCAAAAAGCACGACTAATAGTCACGCATATATCTTGAAATCTCCTCCTGAATGGAACATTCACCATAAACAATCTGATGTCTCCCCCTTGGGACAAAACAATATCAAAACGCATAATCATAATAATCAACTATAGGTGCAGCGGAAGAATCATAAGTACGCCAAAAAGACAAGTTACGACCATTCAAACACTAAGAGATATGCCTGAAAGAGAGAGAGAGATACCCGAGAGAGATGCATAGTAATGAGAGAGCTGAAGAGTCTTCGGTGGAACCAAATAGAATTTACAATGCAAACTACTAAAAAGATGAAATGATAATAGCAATATAAAAACTAAATAACAAAAAAATATATTTTTTTACGTTTCGTTTTAAACAACACAAAAAATACTTCAAAAATGTAAAGTACACAGTCCTTGTGTCCCTCGAAGAACTTGAAACTTGGCCTTATTACTCATCGTATATCTTTGTCATCGGTTTCTTCTTCTGAAGTAACTGACTTGTCCTCTATCTGACCAATTTATTTAAAAGCAGTAACTAACTGTGAATCTAGACAATTACTTGTTTTTCTTTTGCAATGTCTTTGTGCCTGTAATTGACTCTTTCTAATCTAGGTGTGCTTTAGTACCATAAGCTGCTGCTGGAAATTTAATGGAGAGTGTCTAGATTTTCGGTTTTGACCTCTTTGAAACATCATTTGTAACATCTTGTAGCAACTCGGCCTTATGTGTCCGACAACTTCGCAAAAATGACGCATGGGTACAAATCTTCAATTCTTTCTCGATGTTTCTTCTTCTCGGACAGATCTAGGCATATCATTTTTCTCCTCATTCACTTTAAAGTACTCATCTTTATAGTCAATGCCTCGAAGATCTCCTTTAACCTTACTATTTTCCATTAATTTTTCTAGTTTTTCTGTGCCTCCATTCAACATTCTCAATCCCTTTTCGGTACTTGCTAATTTCATTCTAGCTTCACCAAGTTCATCTAATGTAGACAATAACTTCTTCTCTAGATCTTGAATAATATTCTTCATGGAAGTGTTTTCCTTATTCAACTTCTCATTTTTCTTATATGTTTGGACCCATTTACCATACATTAACTCATATGCTTCAAAAATACCTTCCTTTTTACCATCTGAAGTATTGTCATCACTATCATAATATGAGATTGAGCTTTGAGCTGAATCGTCTGCATTTTTCTAGAAATTTCTTGATTTACACACTTTTTCGTCTTCAGTTACTTCCTTCTCGGTTACTGTTAAATAAGTAACTGAACTCTTGTTGTACAAAGTAACTAACACAGCACCATTCACAGCTTTTTCTTCACTTCCGGATTTGTTATCACTCCAAGTGCTCGTATAGGATTTCCTTTTTCTCTTCTTCAAGATGTTGGCACACTCCGTTTGAGCATATCCAAAGCCTTGACAATCATGGCATTGAATTTTCTTTACCTTTCTTTCTCCCTTTTGAGTTTTGATTTGTTGTTTGAAGTTGTTTAATGAACTCCCGCCGTTTTGCTTAAACTCGGGTCTATCCTTTTTCACTCTCTTCAGCCACTTACTAAACTCTCATGTCAATAGCTCCATATCCTCATTCTCTTCGAATTCATCTTCTACATCATTCATACCTTTTTCAATTTCAACCTATAGTACCAATACTTTGCTTCTTTCTTATTTGCCCCTTAAATGATCCATTTCAAAATTTGTGAGAATTCCAATTACCTTCTCCAATGACAGATCAATAGTATCGTGGGCCTCCTCTATTGTTGCAATTTTTAGAATAAATATCGGAGGTAATGATCTCAACATCTTCTTGACTAGTTTCATATTAGAATATTTCTTCCCAACTTAATATGCCTGATTCACTATATCTCGCAATCTTTCATGAAAATCTCTAATAGTATTATTTTCATCCATTTTCAGTCCTTCAAACCTCACAGCTAACATCTGTAGTTTTGAAGCCATCACAGATTTGGACCCTTCGTGAATAGTCTACAAAGTATCCCTTGCTTCTTTAGCAGATTCACAGGCTGATATCATTGAGAAGCATCCTTAATCAACAACACTAAAAATTGCATGCAATGCTTGTGAGTTTCCAAGTGCTCTTTCTTCTTTGGCTCTCGTCCATTTAGATGGATCTTTTAGAACTGTTTTTCCCTTATCATTAGTAATCATCGGATGTGTCTTGCCATGTAACACTGAGTTCCATGCTTTTGTTCCCTGTGCTTGAATAAAGACTCTTATTCGTGATTTCCATGCATAATAATTGGAACCGCCCAATAGCGGTGGCCTGATAATTGATGTTCTTTCTCTTATGGCCATAATTGCGAAACCCAGATCTGCATCAACTTGCTACCAAGTTCTGAATCGATGACTTCTCTCTGATACCAATTTAAAAACTGAAGGGGGTAGTAGTTTCGTAAACTTTCCAATTTTACCGTGGACGTCTCTCGCACGAACGAAAACAAAAGCAATAAAAAAACGAAATAATGAAAAGTACCAAAAATTTGGTAACGCAGTTCAGCACACCTTGTCTACGTCTACGGGGCCATCACCCAGCTTAATACTTTTACCGAAGTATAATAGATTTATCTAAGGCTTTACTGAGCCGACACCACTCAACCCTTAACACTATCTCTCAACCTCACTTCCCGTGAAAGAATTTCACACCCAATAACACGACTGACTCGTGTTAACCTCAATAGAAGATTTTCGCAATCAATCTTTTAACGAAAGAACAATAAACAAATAACTCAAGTGATCAATCAACTAAGAACAAAACAATAATACACTTGAGATAAAAGGGAATAACTTTCCAAAAGGTTCAGTTCCACTGAAATAAATCTGAAATGTGTTCACACACTATTAGTCCAACCGTGAGCCACTCCATAAGGATGACAGTCCAACGTGAACAATCTCCACACGCTCAATACAGAACCGTGAGTCACTCGAAAGAAATCAAAAGACCCAGTCGTGAGTTATTCCAAGTCATAGACACAAAGGATTTCATACTCACATCCAAAACACACCCACGACATATCTAAATATGGAACACATGCACGACTTTTGATACAATCTACTATGTCATTGATTTTCTACACTTGGCCACACCTTTTAAAAATTCCGGCAACGTTATCCTGTCAATTGTAATACTCTCACGAAAGATGCACTTCTTCTTTGCAGAGATTTCAACATCCAAGCCACGTGTCTCAGTTGGTGAACCAATAAAGTAAGTTACGAATGCAACTCCAATTTAAAATAGAGTTCTACATTATCTCAAAAATTCGCCATTACTCTTCTCAAGATACATATCTATTCAAAATAGAATTCCATAACATCTAGAACATTATCCAAAATAGTTTTTTGAATTCAATTCAAACAAAGATTATTGGTTAGCTATCATCATCCAATTAATATCTTATATGTCCAATTAATAAAGAATATCAAAATTAATTACTTAGATATATAACATTTATCTTTACGACTCCCTTGCGAGAGTATTAATGTGTTTGTCATCACTCAAAATCAGTAATCAAAACTTCACCTTGCACAGTTATTTACTATGACCGACATAAATACATGGACCTCAAAAGAACACGTAAGTGAAAGTTACTCATGTAAGAGTGATCAACATGCAATCCTCGTTGAACAAGAAAGACAGAAATTGGACCTTACATTACATGTTTTCCAACAGAATTCCTATAGCATCTGAACGCCTGCAAATGGTTTGTTCCACTCGTTCCCAGTTCTTGAATGACTTATCAGCCCATCTCCGCCTCCTACGGCGGACTTCAACTTCCGACCAGCACCCATTCCATGTGTTCTCTTCAGAACCTTCCAACTTCTTTTATGTTACACAATCCCATTGACCACAATTGACAAAACGCCATTGAAGACACTGAAACTTCTACTTTCATTTACAGTTTCTCCCACACACAAAAGCCTAACAATGAAACTCTACTCATATTGCAATGTTCAATATCTAAAGAACTCCTTGACCAAGTATCAAATTAGACACTAAATATTTGTTAGTACGCAATCTTATTCTTAATTAATAAAATTTTTTTTTAAGCTAATAAAATTTTACTAAAATATTCTACTAAATATGACAATACACACGCGCGCGCGCGCACAGATATATATATATATATATATTTATATATATATGTTTTGAGATTTTTTTTTGAATTCGAGGAAACGTCGTAGGCGGGTCAAGCGGGCACACTTCTCCGAGGGCCTATTTAGTTCTCCACTTATAGGTAAAACTCCGGCTGTTCTAGGTTCTTATAAGAAGAGCTAGCATAGAATCGAACCTGAAACCTAACCAAAGCCAAGCTCCGCTCTCAACCATCAAGCCACATCCCTTGAGAATGGTATGACTTAAAATTAAAAACACATCGCACTATCAAAAGCATATAATTGGTCCTTATGAAATTAAAAAAATTGTCATATTGTATCATTTATAGAATCCATTTTGGATCTTCCTCCTATAAAATGATTTTAAATTCAATTAAGTTTAAAGTATTTTAGCAATTTATAATTGTAATTATATCATTTATAATTATTAAAATTATTCATAACAGTAATACAATCTAAAATTTTTATATCTCATCTCTAATTATTATTTTAACATCCTGATCTACAAACATATTCTCCATTGTAAGAAGAATTAGATGCCAATGAATTAGAAACTTTATTCCCCGTTTTCTTTCTTAGCCAATGACCAAGTATGACATAGTACTTGGACCACACTTGACAACCTTTTCTACCATAAAAAAAAAAAAAGCTTTTCCTTCGTGAGAAAGGAACCACCAAAAAGAAGAGAGAAAGAAAGCGTCATATAGGAAAAAGCCTCTGTATCAACAAGCCCTTTCAATGAAGACGAGGACTCCCAGAAGACCTAACCACGTATTCCCTGCAAACGTGGATGAATAATTAGAGACTAAACATCTATTAATATTCAACTAAGACATGTCTCTAATCAATGAATTAACCTTAATCTTATATCTATTATAAAAAAAAAGGGAAAGCTTACAGGAGAATAGATAAGAGGAACTCCAAGCAAGTCCCTGCTCCAGGGTATAGCCATTGCAATCAGTAGTAGTATTGACTCCATTGTTGCACAAGCACAGAAATGAATCTGTAGGACCAAACCCACATGCACCACCACTGTTCTCGCAAGTGTTACACTTATTATCTAGGTTAAAATCATCGAATGCTCCATTTCTGTACTCCACAGCCACCCCAAACTCCCATTTTGAGGGGTCGGTTGGTGAATCCTGAAGTGAAACAATCGAAGCAAACCCAGAACATTTGAGAGCTCGGAGATCAAGTTCACCTTTACCGTCAAAATTAGCCGGAGAGTACACACAACAGGTGTTTGTGGGAGGGAAAAGTGGCAAACCCAGTGAAACCACAGATGGGCAAGTGTAAATGGAGGCACAGAGGTTAGAGGAGGAAGAGTCACAGACAGGGGAGCCCTTGATTGAGAGGGCGGTGGTCGGCGGCTGACATGACAGAAGGAGAAAAGTTGATGGACCGAGCTGAAATGGGCTAGCCCAGTCGAGGCCGAAGTTGGAGGCCGATTGATGCATGGAACTGCATGAAGACATTGAAGTAGGGTTGATGACAAAGCTTGAGGTGTCGTAGGATATGGAGGTGATAGGGTAGGAGCCTGTGTGTGTGGTGAGGAGAAGCTCGTTGCCGTCGGGTGAACATGTCACATAAGGGTGGAACCGCGGCGAACCGCAGCCGTAGGTGGTGCCAAATGGGTACTTGATCTGTAGAGAGCCACACTTGGTCTGACACGGCGACTCTGTGGCTAGTGTTGGGTAGGAAGTCATGAAGAAGAGGATCGAACCGATGATGAACATGTCGGAGAGTGGATTTTCCATCAGAAAAGGTCGAGAAAGGCGGATGTGAAAGAAGTGTAATGGAGGTATGTTTGCTCTGTAATTGGCAAGAACACTTTATCATCCATCAGATAGATAGATTCCAGTAAAATTAAATTTTTTTTAATTTATTAGAGTTAAAATAATAATAATTACGATTCATAATGTTCTGTTTACTAACAGTAATGTAAATTTAATTTTGAAATTATATTTTTATGTTTAGTTTGTTTCTTTTCTAATTATACCTATTATATTTTTATATTTAGAATACTTACAGTTGAAGTACTTATTTTAAATAAAATTGTAAAATATATTAAATATGACATTTATGTTTTTGTCCTAATTAAAAATGAAAATGTTAAAGAATTTATAAATAGTAAGGGTCAATTAATCAAATAACTAATTCTAGTCATTTTGACAACGGTTGAACTCAAGCCTAGTTTTTTTTAATGAATTCTACACTCTATTTATATTAAAAATTCTAATATGGTATAAGAGCAGACCTGATTTGTATTCTTACAATAACCGTTGTGTTTATTTTAAGTTTGAAAAAAATTAGCATCCATAAATATATGAGGATGTCAATGGGTCGGGTGGCTTGTGGCCCGACCCAACCTAACCCAACCTTATATATATATATATATATTTTAAAGTAAAAAACGATGTCATTTTTTAAATAGTCTCTCGAACAATTTTAGCCTATGACTTGGTCAATTCAGGCTAAATTTGGGTTGGCTTGGGTGTCCTAGAATTGATATTCCTATAAATATACAACAATAATAACACCTAATCAACCTCCTTTACATATAAACTAATCAATAATAGTAACTGTTCTAGTTATTTTAACAATGGTTATATCCTAACTTAATTCTTTTTTTTTTTAGGGATGTGCGAACTTAATTCTTGTTAATTGACTTTATACTCTATTCATATTAAAAATTATAATATGTAATCTTTAATTATATGGAGTAAACAAAACATTAATTTAGTTATATAGCTATTAACATGCATGGACTGACCCAAACAACTAATCATATGTACATATGGAGTTCAAAAGCAAAAATTATTTAATTGCGAGATTAGGTTAACTAAAGCATTTGCTAGTAACCAATAAGTTCCTCCATCTAAAATAAACCAAAAGCCACTTCTCGACGTGTAAGCTACTCATTCATAAAGTATATGAACTTGACTGATTTCTTTTTAGGTAAAGAAAAAGGTCCTTTTGAAAAATTGTATCTAAAATTCATTTTTAATTAAGAATTTTTTTTTATAGTTAATGATTCGTGAATATTTATAATTGAGTGTTTCCGTTACTCGAACCTGTAACTTTTTAATTACAAAGAAGTAACCTTAATTGGTTTCTCAAAGCTACGTATATTATAACCAATTTTAACAAAACGAATAATTTTGTGTATTGAATTCGTTGATTTTTTTGATCCCGATTCACTCATAGTTAATTTTAACAAAACGAATATTTTGTATATTGAATCCGTTGACTTTTTTATTCCGATTTGCTAGATAACAAAATCATTATATAAAAAAATATAATCATTTTGTATATTAAAGTAGTTAAATTTTGGGCAAAATTTAAAAAATTTAAAAATATTGAATTTGTCAAATTCTTTGAGCTAAAATAACCAATGAAAAGTGGCAAAAAGTCGTACTAAGAGCATTAAGATTGTCTTGTAGCTGACTGGAGTAACAAAAGGTAGACCTTTTGGTTCAAAAGTAAGCGAATCCGATGGCGTACAAATGAGTTTAACTAAACCGAGCACAAGCGGTAGTGAAAGTAGGCGATAAAACCCCTGACTCTAACAATAAAAAACAGTGTTTTCTTTCTTTCATTTTCCAGTGAGAAAGCTCTAGCCTCATCCTCCACACCACCTGCCTCTGTGCTTCGTTCCCGTTCTTCGCTCTCTCCGTTTCTCTCTCTAGGGAGAAGAAGAATTGGTTGAGACTTGAAGAGAACAGGAGCACAAACCAGGTTTGTTTCGTTGATATGTACTGCCTTGCCCTTCAACTGCCCTAATTTTTGGCGCTTTAAATGTGGAAGATGAGATTTCATTGCTTTTCCTATTTGTTTGCTCTTTTTCAATACGTTCTATGGCTGTTTTTCGTGTTTTGACTGTTTTTGCTGTTAGGTTACTGAGAACTATGTGCTCATTCGTGTTTGTGTAGTTCAAATTACATGCGGCTTTGTTTTGGGGCTTTGTTCTGGCTTATTATTATTAGCCAACTAAGGTTTTGGTGGTTCTTTTGCTATGTTTTATTGTTAGAGTTAAAACCCTAGTAGGCAATTTATTGGTATTGTGGTAATAAAACTGTCATTTCTGCTTTTTGAAGCTAATTTTATATAGTTTTGGTTTGAAAAGCTCGGTAAAATGCTAGACATATGAAGTTAAATGGAATGAAATGTTGGGAGTTATCTATCTAAAAGAAATAAAAGCTCAATGGAAAATTGATGTTCCGGCCGTTTTCAATGAAATGACCTCCTATTTCGCAACAAGATGTTGAGTATAAATGTCTAGGTGGATGGTTGGAAAGAAATATTGTCTATGAGGGAGGTTGTTTTCCTTTCCGGGGTTTGACTGTTGCCAAACAAACTTGCATAGAGATTTTTATCTATGAAGTGTTTGTCAAACTTTCTTTGTTTTTCACTGATTTTGTTAATGTCATTTGCTGAAAAGTTATCTTTGGACAGCACAGAAAGATATAATTTGTTATCAACATGAAGACCACAACTGGATTTCTGTTTAAGAGCCCAAATTAGCCTTATTGTTGTCTCAAAATTAACAGCACAGCCCTTGTGTTATCAATACTTAAATGTTTGTTTAATCTTTGCACGGTATACAGAATTTTCTAATTTCCTAAAGGCAATAGCCATTATGTGTGGATTTCACTCTTTTGCAACATGTACTTGCAGTGTATGGAGACACATGTTAGACAGTGTGTTCCATTGTATTATGGTGTTTCTGGTGAATTGAATCTCAGAATTTATCTCTTCTTCAGGTTGAATAGCATATCAAGTGTGAATTAATCACATTGGACCTTTCACTTGCTGAAAGAATTCTTTTGGATGGCCATTATTCCAAGTGGAAGCACATCGTTTGCTCAATGGGGTTTCTGTCCACAGTTGATGATACGTTCTTATCTGCCAAATAAGATGGTGACCTCTCAATACTGGTCAGCATGCCCTTATCAATCTCTCTGCCTCTCTCTCTCTCTCCTTTCTCTCCTACACATACAAGAACACATGAATGCACCACCCACCCAAGAATTTGAAGCACCAAACTTGGTAGTTTTGTTTGAAAGCTTTAGCCATGTTATTGCTGGCAGCAAATGTTTCCAAATTGAAATTCTTGACTTTTGTAGTTGAATATCGCGAGTAACAATATGTATGCAAGTCTCTTGAGGATAAGTCTATTGGTTTTTAGCATCAAATGTACCAATTTCCTTCAATTGTGATCGTAATTGTTTTGTTCCCAGTAGTTTGTTGCATTCACATTTATGTGTTTTCCATCTATGCTTTCCTTACATCTTGTGCTATAAATAACCTTCATAATTTCGTATTCTTACCGTTATTATTGTCAATTCTTTCATTTTGATGATTTTTGCGATGACCTGAACTATACCTAGTTGCACAAATAATCATCATTAAGATTTCATACTGCTTCCAAACCTTTTTGCAGCCCTCAAAACAAGATGAGCTATCTGGCAGCGCCGAGTTCAAGCTTATTTTCACGGGATTCCCTCCCTATTTTTTCTGTCATGGGGCCATCACGAACTTCTCATCGTAGTAGGGGAGCTCGGCTTATAGTTAGAGCTGATACTGTGAGTCTAACTGTACTTGATGTGTGTTCACTTTTGTGGAAAAGTGCTATGGATGTCCGGAAGAGACATTAACTATTGAATTGGTTTCCAAGACCTTGTGCACTTGGCAAGATACCTCCATTAGGAGAATTCTTTTAGTTACCTAGAAGTCTTGTTTACAATTGTTCAACAAGAACCCTTTTTATTGTTGTTTATTTGTCTAAGAGTTAGTATTATCTCTTTTGCAGGATTACTATTCTGTTCTTGGAGTGTCCAAAAATGCAAGTAAATCTGAAATTAAGAGTGGTATGTGCTTCCCTTGCCATTGTTTATTACAACCAACCTGTTCTTGACATTCTGAGTACAGAAATCATCTATTATTGGTTGATGAATCAATAAATTTTTGTTCTTTGTGCCACCCCACGCTTGTTGCTCACTGAAAATTTCTTTCTTTGTCATTGATGAGTCTGATAGTTTAGAATGGTTGAAAGGAGTTTATTGTTATGATAGACAGTTAATTCCATAGATTTGAATTTACCATTTTTTGTTGCTGCTTTAAAGGGTTTATGTATTTAGACACTATTATTTATTTTGCTATTATTCTTTGGTTGGATTTTTTATATTCTTGAGATTGTAAAATTTCTTATACTTCATTGTTTCCAGCTTATCGGAAGCTTGCTAGGAGTTATCATCCTGATGTAAATAAGTAAGTTGATCTTCTATTGAAGCCTTACTGTATTTTGTATACTCTTTTGAACCTTGTTTTATTTTTCTTACGTTATCAATTTACTTCTTTGTGGTGTATTTTACATTGATTATTATTTACCGAAATATGAAACAGCTTTCCATGTTTTTCATTTTAAATGTTTGAAACTGAGGAATCAACCCTCTTGTTGTTAATACCAATTTATTGATTAAATGCTTGCAGGAGAATGATGTTAGATTTAAATTTTCATTATCTGATAAGTCAGTTATAATCTTATTGATGTAGGTTGAAAGTTCATCAAATTTACTTATAAAATTTTAACTCAGTCTGTCGTGTTCCAAAATTTTAGAACTGATGTCACATGCACTTGTTAGCATTTATTGTTTTAATGGGACTTATCAACAATTTTGGAACAATAAAAGGAATTGATTGTTCAAATTTGGATATAAGAAGTCTGTTGACTGGAAATGTAAAATATGATAATCTTTTTTGATAAAAGCCTTTTTTATTAATTGCTAAAACTTTAATGAGAGTTGACTACACATAAGTAGTTATTCATAGTCCAAACCTTTTCTATCCCTTGTGTAGTTCATGCTAAAATGTACTAAATATTTTGTGCAAGAGATGAATTTTGTTACTGACTAAATAAAGGGACTTGGGTCATACTCGTTCGAGTTCGACCTTTAAAAAGATGTTTTTTCTTAAATCTTTCTCTTGCATTTAATCTTAAAAAGATATTTAATCTTGCTCTTGCATCCCAAAATTAAAGATGGAGTACTATGAAAATATACCACTGCTCTTGATTAGTACTTGACCATGGTGTTATCTATATATGATACAGACCGCCTGATATACTATTATCTCTTGTGCTGTAGAGACCCTGGCGCAGAACAAAAATTTA
The DNA here is from genome assembly GCA_027563825.1 of Erythroxylum mucronatum. NCBI lineage: Eukaryota > Viridiplantae > Streptophyta > Magnoliopsida > Malpighiales > Erythroxylaceae > Erythroxylum > Erythroxylum mucronatum. The sequence goes on from JAOSBP010000206.1 coordinate 2,145,665, forward strand.
AGGAAATTAGCAATGCATATGAGGTACAACTTGAGTCTTTAGGTCATACTGGTTTCGGGATTATGAATGGTTGGAACAGTTGTTCTTTATCTTTGTGTACTAAATTGATCTGAGCGTATATTTATTATGCAGGTCCTGTCAGATGATGAGAAACGATCTGTGTATGATAAGTATGGGGAGGCTGGTCTTAAAGGTGGTATGGGAATGGGGGTAAGTTGATTTGTAACATTTTGATTACCAACTAGGCTTTAGAAATTACATAAAGATTCATAACTTTGTTCTGCTTTCTCATGGTTGGATATGTGGCTTCAACTTGCCAGGATTTCAGCAACCCTTTTGATTTGTTTGAGTCACTATTTGAAGGAATGGGTGGCATGGGGGGTATGGGCATGGGAGGCAGAGCTTCCAGAAGTAGAGCTGTTGACGGCCAGGATGAATACTACAACCTCATCTTAACTTTTAAGGAAGCAGTTTTTGGAGTTGAAAAGGAAATTGAAATAACGCGACTTGAGAGCTGTGGGACTTGCAATGGCTCTGGTGCAAAGCCAGGGACAAAAGCATCCAAATGCAGTACATGTGGTGGGCAAGGGCAGGTTGTCTCATCTGCAAGGACTCCATTGGGTGTCTTCCAACAGGTAATGGCTTGCTCTGCATGTGGCGGGACAGGTGAAGTTTTTACCCCTTGCAGCACATGCTCTGGTGATGGACGGGTGAGGAGAACAAAGCGCATTAGTTTGAAGGTTCCTCCTGGGGTGGACTCTGGTAGCCGTTTGAGGGTCCGATCTGAAGGGAATGCTGGAAGAAAAGGCGGGGCACCTGGTGACCTTTTCGTTGTCATTGATGTCATTCCTGACGCCATACTAAAACGTGATGATACCAATATCTTATATACATGCAAAATATCATACATAGATGCAATTTTGGGCACTACAATTCAGGTGCCAACCGTGGATGGTACAGTCGATCTGAAGATTCCAGCAGGCACCCAGCCAAACACCACACTTGTAATGGCGAAGAAAGGAGTCCCCGTGCTAAACAAAAGCAACATGAGGGGTGATCAGTTGGTCCGTGTACAAGTCGAAATCCCGAAAAGATTAAGCAATGAAGAAAGAAAGCTTATTGAGGAGCTTGCAGATCTAAGCAAGGGGAAAACTGCAAGCAGCAGAAGATAGTTTGCCTAGGTGTCGTGTTTATATTACTTGCCACAATCAATTCGTTTCATCCCTCTTGTGGATGCAAAGTTTTGACAACCTTGTTGCTGTGCAAATAGAAACATAACAGTTCTCAATCCTGTGAACTGCATATGGAGTAAGCAAATGTTTGTATTGGTAGGAAAAGGACCCATACTAGGTAAACATTGGGTAGGACATGAAGTTGGGACATATTTTTTTGTCTGGTTTGTTTTGGAAGATGAACTTCACTTGCTTCTATATTGAATTTTGTGATAGGGCTACGATTTGTTTCGCAATACTACCTTCTTGATTTTTGTGTTATTTGATTATTATGGTCTAAAGACATATGCCAATCAAGACCGACTTGAATCTCTTTCCTTTCCATACTTAAGTCAGTCAAGCTCACAGAACCTTTATGCAGTGTTTAGTTGCTGTCTCTCTTAGTGGGGGTCAGAACTCAAGAAGATAAAACAAAAAAATCTTGTCCCTCTTATGTTTGGTTGCTGTCCCTAAATAACAGGGACAAAAGTTTTTGTTCCTCTAAAAAAGGAAAGACACAAACTTGTCCGCGACTTTTTTCCAACACCCAACTAATGTACAAAACTAAGAAAAAGAAATAGTTAATGGAATCTCTATGATTTTGATATTTTTTTATATCGTGTTTTTGAAAATTAGCATTTATTATTATTCTTTATCATTATTTAGTTGGAATACCAAATTAAATAGTATCTAATATTTTAAAAAATTAAAAATAAATAACAAATTAAACAGTATCTGATATTTTGATTAATTATTAGTATTATACGGATTTTTTATTATTATTAATTTTGAATTGATTATTATTATTATTATTATTATTATTGTTATTATTATTATTATTATTATCAATATTATTATAATTTATTTATTTATTTATTATTATTATTAATTTTGTATTTATTATTGTTAATAATAATAATAATATTATTATTATTGTTATTATAAATTTTGTATATATTATTATTATTATTATTATTATTATTATTATTATTATTATTACACAATTTTTATGTTCTGTCCACTGTCATCAAATATAACAGTTTTTCTGTTCTGTCCGTCACAACCAAACATTTCACTGTCTTCAATTTTTGTTTTGTTCCGTTTCCAAATTTTTATTCCGTTTCGTCTCCGTATACAGAAGACAACAACCATACGCAGCGTTAGAGTAGGGTTGACAGTAACTGAAAAAAAAATAAAGTTCAAGTTTAAGCTTAATTGGATTCAAACATTGGAGTTTTAGTTCGATTGAGTTCGAATATTTGAGTACAGAGGCTATGTTAGATTTTAGAATAGAAACTAACTAAAATAAAATAGAATAAGAAAAAGATAATGTAAGAGACATTTTATTGATAGGTTTACATTACATTGACATATATAGATAATGAAATAAGAAACTTAGCTAATATATAGATAAAACAAATCAAATTCAAAAGTTTAAATTCTAACTAGATAACAACTTTATCTTAATAGATAAAATTTTATCTTTTAACATATATCTTATCTTTAAACAAA
>JAOSBP010000206.1:2166328-2177674 GCA_027563825.1 Erythroxylum mucronatum
TGTGTGAGTCTTTCATACCAAGCCATTGACGCTTGTTTGAGAAAGTGCCTTCTTCAACTTAAACACATGATCTGCATAAGCTGAATCAATAAATCCTTTCGGTTGCTCAACATATAACTCTTCACGTATAAACCCATTCAAAAATGCACTCTTCACTTCTATCTGATAAAGCTTGAAGCCTTTCACACATGATATACCCAACAACAGTTTCTAGTTACGTTGCCCTTTTCATCTATTTTATTACGAAATAGTGGATACCTTGGTCTAAGACCAAAAAAAAACTACTCCAATTATAATAGATTATAAGTAGTATCAAACACAATAATTCTTACATGAGATACTTTGGTAATCTCGAATCTAAGGATCAATTAACCATCATACTGAGAAAATCCACAGATAGATAAGTAACACTACAAGAAAATAACAATTTTGCGACGGAAAAATAGCAACGGTAAACAAACCATCGTTGTTTACCGACGACTTATGTCGTGAAAAGTTAAATTTAGCGACGGAACAATACCGTCGGTACGTAAGGCGGGAATTGGTGGAGGGAAATGACTTGTTGACATTACTGAAGGAATATTAGGCACGGAACAGTCTGTCGATAAAATATAAACTAGTACATCGTCATGGCTTTGCGTTTGAACGTTATTAACTTAATGTTTAGGCTAAAACACTCCCGCGCAAAACCCTTCTCCCCTGTCTCCATCGCTCCTTCGTTCTTCTCTTCCCTTCTTTCTTCTCTCTTCCTCCAGCCCTAATAGCTGTGTTTGCTCCTCCAGCACGGAGTCATATCCCGTTTGTACTGTGTCCGGTGACATCGTGCTGCTTTCGGTCATCTTCTCTAAGCAAGGCACCATTTTCATTGAGGTATAATGTTGACCGTGGGTGTTGTAGTTTAATTAATTAGTTTGTGTCTTTGATTTTTTCTATGTTTTGGTGTTTTGTGAATGGATAACAACGTTATATGTCGAAATGTATGTGATAGAAGGGGAAAATTGTGAATTTGGTTGATATAATGGGATGATTATTTGATGAACATAAGGTGTTTGATAAAATGCCTATATGTCCCTAGACACATGCTTTCAATTATAAATTGTTTTATCACAATCAATATTTAGAACTGTAACTAAGTCCTATATAGAAAGACTTTTTTTTTATAAAATATAAAATAGAAGATATTGATTAGATGGTCCAACTTTGTTGGTAATTATTTAGAAAAAAATTTGACATAGTGAGAAGAGAAGTGTTTGGAAAGAAGAAATAGGATGAAGATAGTCCACGTTTGAGCGCTCAAACATTTTTGGCAATATGTCCATTTGTAATGAACTATATATTTATATATCTTATAAGAAATTAGCATAAGAAATACCTTGCCTCTTTATATTCCAAACCACACTTATGTATAAAGATACCATCACCATTTATTACAGGTAAGCAATACATACACTTTAAAATTGTAATATTATTATTGAATAGAAAGAATATCATACCTCAATACAAACTATACTAGGACATTATATAAATAATCATTAAGGAAATCGGAGTTGACATTGATTAATTATCCAATGACTTTTGGTGTAAGACATATTAATATATAGATTGCTTCTAGGCAAGTAATATAGACAAATACCTCTTTATAGTCAATGCCTTGTTTTTACTATAACCCTTTAACTGTAAGCTTTACCTTGTATCTCTTTACTTCACCATTGGGATTTTATATTTTTTTATACTCGTTTGAATCCAATTACATGATAATCTCTTATATTAGAAATAAATTCTCAAGAAACAATATTAACATTTTAATGGCTTGAATTTCTTCATTTATTGTATGAATCCATTTCTCATCCTTACTAACATTTTTAAAATTTAAAGAAACAATAACTATAAGTAGACAGAATAAGATACGATTATCATAAACTTTGATAAGTCTTTAATATCCTGAAAGTCCTATGCTTATTAGTAAAGATGTGGATGATGATGCTTAAGATGATGGGATTGGTGAGATTAATGAAAAAAAAATCAATTTTAGAGTTTTAAACTACCTCATTTTCTTCTTAATCTTCAAAGTGTAGAAAAAAATCATAACATCCCTCTATTTGAGGGATTTAATCCCAAAATGTTTCTTCATTAAATTTAACATCTCTATTGATAACAATATTTTCATTACTTGGATTGAAAAACTTGTACCCTTTTGAGTTCTTATTATATATAATAAAAACAAATTACTTCAATCATCAAGTTTGGGCCTTCCTTTCTTTAGAACATTAAGATAGATAATAGAGCTAAACACTCTTGATTATGATGCAAAAGGCTTCACTCCTCTCTATGCTTCTTATGGAGTGACATATATCAAGCACTTTTTAGGACTAAAATTTAAAAGATAAACCACCCATACAACTACTTCTGCCTAAATCTCCTTAGGCATCATTTTGGTTTTCAACCTATTTCTCACTATATTTAGGATTGTTTGATTCTTTCTTTTAGCTATTATATTTTATTAGGGAGATCTTAGGATTATAAGAGGGTGATAAATTTTTTGTTGTTTAGAAAAGCTCTTAAAACTATATTCTCCACCTATATCAATTCTTAAAGTTTTAATCTGAAAACCACTTTCTTTTTTAACCAAATCTTTAAACTTTTCAAACATATCAAAAGATTCATACTCGTACTTTAAAATTTTCTCCCATTTATTTTTATCTTAAACATTTGTATTGATGAGTTAGGTTGGCTTAATAGATCTTGAAATCAACTAGTTTAGAAAGCTTAAATTTTAAGCATTTGATATTTTGGTCTCTCATCTTGGTCATGTTTGTTTTAAGCATTTGAATCGTTTATGGTGATCAGGCTTATGTTCATTATTAGGCTAGCATATCTTCATCTAGAGTGCTTCTAAACTGTGAACGATTTTCTTATTGGTTGTAGGAACTCATTTATTGGCAGTATTTCTGTTTCGAAGGAGATTGAAGAGAAGCTTTAGCAGGTATTCAAATGACAAATCATTTTCTTATATTTTTGACTCATTTCAACAATGATTTTCCACACATTTTATTCGAATTTGTATCAGTTTCTATATGTTTCATATAGGTTCGTCATCATCTTCCTTCATGTACTTCAGGAAGATCGTTCTGCGTGTCGATTGAGGTTAGTGATTTTGTTTTTTACTAAGTTTTTTTGAACTTGTTATAATGAGGGTATTTGTTTACGGTTTGAACTGGAAATCTGAACGTATTACATGACTGATTGAATTTGGCTTGCACGAACTGAAAATTGTTTGTTGTATGAACTTTGGTTATGTATGAATTTATATAGGGTGAGTTTGACTTATATTATTGTTCCAATTACCTTAATTATGTGAATCTGTTATTTCATTGATGCTCTCTTAAATGATAAGGTTCTGTTTACTTTTTATGTGCGCATTTTTACATGGCTATTTTTTATTAAATTGTATATGTTAAACTAATTTATTAAAATAAGTATTCATATTTTTATGAATACTTATGAAATTTGACAGTAGTACATATTTAATATAGGAGTTTTAACATTAATTATCTTCAAACATATATGATTACAAACATATAAGTTTGACGTTAAGTTTATAAATATTTTAGATCTTAACCCATAAACATAAACCCATAACTTGTGATCCATCGTAACTTTGAGGCTTATCAATGAAAAATACGAGCAGTTTAGGGGTCACAACGAGAACTTGTGATCTTGATTCACATGTCTTATCTTAGATGTTTTGAATTTTTTTGCTAACATGAATGATACTAACTATGGATTCACTGTTTTCAATTAACAGCTGTCCAGAAATGAGTTTCAGGATAGATCTTGGATGTATAGACGAAAAACTACTAATGGTTTCATTAATCCTGAATTTGTTGAGGGAGTGGAAGCTTTTATTCATTATGCATGTTCTCAACCTACATAGGTGGATGGGCCAAAGACCAGATGTCCATGTAAAAAGTGCAAACACAAAAGTTTCCTTACTATTGACGAAGTTTATGGGCATTTGCTAAGAAAAGGGTTTATCCCTAATTATTTTGAGTGGACACGACATGGGGAATCTGACATTTCTAGCACCTCAAGGGGTAATCAAGCAGAATCGTCTGTCAACGTAAATAAATAAGAAGGGGGGATTGGATTTACAATAAATTGTGTGGAAGAAACTGAAAATCCGTACATGCGAATGATTTATGATGGAGTCGGTTATACCATTGAGAAAAATAGGAAAAATCTTGAAGAAGAACCTAACTCACAAGCAAAACAGTTTTTTGACTTACTACAGTCAGCTGACCGAGAATTGTGGCCAAATTGTGAGACAATGGCCTAATTGTCTTCAATTGCTCGAATATTGAACATATAGTCTGAAGGGCATATTTTGGATCATAGTTTTGATAAATTTCTAGAATGGTACAATGAATCATTGCCTATTGATCATACAATGGTTGATAGTTTTAACAATATGAAGAAACTTATTAGGGGTCTTGGTTTGCTTGTTTAAAAAATTGATTATTGCAAATTGGGATGTATGTTGTATTGGGGAGATGATGTGGACTTAGAAGAGTGCGAATTTTGTAGCCAATCTAGGTTGAAGCCTAGAAAATGTTCAATAAAACAGAAATTAGTACCATGGAAGCGGATGTATTATTTTCCGCTAACTCCGAGACTTTAAAGACTTTATGCTTATGATGTTACTGCATCTCATATGAGATGGCATGCTGAACACGAATAGGAAGATGAAGTAATGAGTTATCCATCTAACACTGGCTTGGAAGCATTTCAATGACACTCATCTTGATTTTGCAGTTGAATGTCAAAATGTTAGGTTGGGATTGTTGACAGATGGATTCCAACCTTTTGGTCAATTCGGGCAGCAATATTTATCATAGCCAATCATAGTGACTCTTTATAATTTGCCTCCTTGGATGTGTATGAAAAAGGCATATATGTTCTTGATAGTGATTATGCTAGGGCCTACAAATCCAAAGCATAAAATTGATGTGTTCTTACAATCATCGATATCTGAATTGTAGCATCTGTGGGAATATGGTGTTCAAACATATGATGTCTCTCTAAAATATAATTTTGTGTGGAGGGCGGCTTTGATGTGGACTGTTAGTGATTTTCTAGCATTTGCCATGTTACCTGGATGGAGCACAGCTGGAAACTCTGCCGAAATTTTTATTAAATACAGTTCACATCTAACCATTTAGGTTAAATATCCAGGAAAAGTCTTTGCCTACTTAGTTGTTTTTGCATATTCACATAAAAAAGCATGACAATGTGACATTCGTCAACAGTCGATGTAGAGAACTGAATATATGTGAAATTAATTCCTTATTGTTATTTCTTTTTATAATGATTTAGTTTTACGATTATGAATAATTCCTTACTAATGTAAGCATTGGTTCCTAATAGGACCAAATATAACAAACCATTCAGCGACTATCTCATGAGGAACAACCTGTTAATGAGACTCAGATGTCTTTTGATGTTGTTGGTGGTAGGGACCGTCATAGACGGATATTTGGGCTAGGTTCATTTGCAAATACTTGTTATTTGTAGTCCTTTATGTCCAGCACAGCAACGTCTACCAGACAAGTGCAATCGTCGAAAGTCACCTAGCTTTGGGCCACAGTGCATACATTGATGAAGAAGATGACTCACATGTAAGAGAAGATGGACCAGATGGCTCACGTGCAAGAGCAAATGGAGCAGATGGCTCAGCTGAGACAGGAGCTGGAGTAGTTGAAGGGGAGGATTAGCATCTTAGAGGACTCGTGATCACCAGGACATTAGGATTATTGTAGTCATTTGCTTTCAATTACAAAGATAAGTTATGTACACTGTAATGTTTTTATTATCAATTAAGAAAATTTAAACTTTATATCATCAATCAACTTCTGTTTAAACAAATTAAATATATAAATAAATAAATTTAATATGCACAGATAATTCACAGCTGTTGAAAATATGCATTTTTCATAAGACCATCAAATAATTTAATGTCAGGATTTTTTTTAAAAAAAATTCTAACTTCCAAATACCGACGGAATATAGAAAACCGTCGAAAAAATATTTAAATATTACCGACGTATTGAAGAAAACCGTCGCAAAAGTATTTCAATATTACTGACGGAATACATGATACCGTAGGTAAATCGTTCGTTTTATTTACCGACCGTTCTTGTTAATCCTTCGGTGTATTTACGACTATTTACCGACGGATACCTTGACCGTTGGTATATTTTACTGACGGAAAAGCATATGAAATTTTCGTCATTATAGTTACCTACGCTCGTATTAACGACGCTTTTATTTGTTGTTCATTTTCGTCTTAAATATTAATACCTACGGAATAATTGGATTTAGCATCGGTTTTGTCCATCCGTATTTCATTGATTTCTTGCAGTAGTACTGTCAATTTCAAAAATCACTGACAGCTTGTGAGATTCGTTAGGAAGATGAGCGCTTTGGGCCGTTGGTCTTAAACTTAGAGGTTAATTACTACGTAATAGTATTATTGAGACTAATGGGCTGTATATTTTAGCATATTTCGTGATTTTTGCTTTAAAATTAAAATTCCAATTTAGTTGAAAATTGAAATAAATAAGCCGCTCGTTTATTGATCATCCTAACCGTATGGTTTATCGATCATGCTTTACCCAGTTCTTAATTTTATGAAATAATAAAACTACACTGATACAGGATAGATTGGCCAGTTGAAACTAGATAGGTAGAGTCTGCAACACTCAACATTTACTTTAGCTTTAATTTTATAGAATTTTGGATTGTACAGGTAAAGCCACAAAATTGGACTCAACCTCTGATTTGTAAGTTAACAAAAAACAAAAACTAGTATAATATACAGTAAACATATCAGGTCTCTTTTGTAGCATTAAGTTAGACGTGGAAAGTGGTTTCATTCGTAATTTAAAATTGTTCTTTGGATTTCTGCCAGTGAAGTCTAATCCTAAGTTGTACCTTTCCTAGTACGCAATAAAGCTAAAATATAAAACTAGATCCTTGCGTCACTGTGTCTGAAAGTAAATTTTATATGTTGTTTTTTGCTAAGCTGAAATAGAAAATAGATATGGGCGGCGGGTGTTTGGTGATAAGTAAGGGCTTCTAGTTATACCAGAACTGATCATGTGTCTGAAGTATTTTCATAAACCAAGTTAAAACATATAATAACTTGACCTAGGGTGCAAGTGAGTTGATAAGGAATTCTGTTGATTTAAGTGAGGTCGTGGGTTAAAAACTTCCCCTCATATATGCAGCTGTTTAAAACTTGGGGCTAGAGCTTTGCCTCCCGCAAGAGACCTATTCGGTTTAAGCAGAAATTAATCTAGTTATGGATAACTTAAAGGTGTCTTTCTATAGTTAGGACCCTCTTAGAATTCCTCATGGAAAAAAAACATATAATAACTTCAATTAAACATTTTCATACTAATTCTTTTAAATATTTCAAATAAAATTTTGATCACAGGTTTAAATGCTTTTAACTTTTTGTAAAACAAATATTAATGTGCAAAGTTCACGTAATCTAACTTTACATGTTTATATATTTTTCTTTTTTAATAAGAGAAAGTTACAAACATACCAAGCTACCAGGCGGGGAAAGGAAAACCCAGATATTTCCTGGAGAAGGAAACACAACTCTAACATATTTTTAAAAATACTAACAGTAATTGTTCAGACACCATCTGACACATGTTTGTAGTTAGTACTTACCATATTGACAGTAACATCAATAGTTAAATATGTTAACGGAATCACTTTATCATCTTTTGCCGGTCCAATGATGCCATAATCCAACAACTAATTCCAGCAAGGGCAGTCACGCATATTCGCAATGCAAATTCGCAAGTTGTCTGTTTTAGTAATTTCAAGTCAGTTCGTGCACGCTTGCTGCGTCATTAATTTTGGGCGGACCACGAGGTTTGGTTGATACGATAAGCAGGTAATTTGATTGCTGTCGTGTTCTATTTATTAATCCGACGTTTCACATGACTTTTCATATTTTATACTACTTTTGACTTTAGGACATTGCTGCACCGTTTAGTTCTGATTTCCACCTTAATTTTAGCAAACTGTGGTTTGACTTTGAGGAGTCCACGTCTAATAATTAACTTTGTATTATATACTACATGAAGAACGTGCTTATCTCAAACCTAGTCATACCATGTGATAGCCAATTTGGTATAGGCCTATTGAAAAACCGATCGCGACCAAATCATTGAGAAACATAATAATTTTTGCAATTTTCCTATAGGATGATCTTAATATAACAACTTTAAATAATAATTAAAAACATAAACATAAAGTCAAATTTAATTTAAACTCTCTGTTAAATTATTTTTTAAATCAACTATATATTATTCAATTACCTAACTTTAATGATATATAAAACAAGAAAAGGACTCTAATTGGGGAATGATGTATCCTACTAGTATATTGCAAATTATGAGTCTATAACTATTGGTTATATATCATATGTACTAACTTGTGGGTCTCATTTCATTTGGATGTAAATTTGTGGTTATTAAACTTCTCTAAGTTCTAGCTCACTCCAACTACTTTCCTTGAGCATAAGTTTAATTTTTATGTAGTACAATTTGAGATAAACACCTTTTGTTTAATATGTGATAATAAAATTAATATTTGATACTTTCTTTTGAATACCTATAAATTTTTATTTATCTTATTTATCTTGATATTTGTTAGATATAGCACACTCCATAAGCATCACATCCTTAAATTTTTAGGTATAACAGTTTTAATCTATTACCAATCGATATCATATAGTATCTTATCAACTTATTTAAACGAAACTATATTCAAGAAGTAGTAGTTTCAAAGGTATATCTCCAAAAGAAAATAGGAAGATTAGCTTGACTCGTAATGAAATATGCTATATCTAATAAGTATAATTTCTCCCTGTAGACACCTCATTGTATTGGGGATTTCAGGTGGAATATATTATGAGAGAATCTCATTTTATTTTAAGTAAATAAGAAACTCATGGTCTAACTGCTTAGCATCTTGGTCAAATTTAAGTTCCTTGATACTTGTACCAAATTTAAATTCTTTGAACCTTTCATATGATCCAGACTTCTATTTTACTAAATATATATAACAATATATAGATTGATCATCTATAAATGTAATAAAACATAAGTACTCACCTTTAATATGAATAGACATAAAACCATATACATTTGAATATATAAACTCTAGTAACTTATTGTCATGTACTACCTTTCCATTAAAATGTAGTTTGGTCATCTTATCCAATGATCGAGATTCACATGATTCATATAATTCTTAATTAACAGGATCTAAATATCCTTCTTTATGTAACTTTGTGATTTTAGTTTTATTAATATGAGTTAACCTTTAATTCAATAGACAAGATAGATTTTAGTTACTTAATTTTATTTTCTTTTCATTTATATTAAGGATTGGCCTTTCAAGATCTAATTTGTGCAAAGAATTTGTAAATAATACGTATCCATAATAAACATCTTTTTTATAAAAAAGAACAAATTTTATTCTTAATAATAAAGATAAATTCAGTGAGACCTATATAAGTATACATAATAAATTTTTATAATAATGAAACATTGCTAAAATTATTTAATTCTACTAATAATTCGGAAGGCATAGGTAAACTCTAAGTTCTCATAACTAATGCATAAGCCACTACTCTATTGCTAATTATCAAGTTTTATTTGTCTACATTTAACGATTTACTCTTTATTAGCATATACACAACACTACAAACGTGAGAACCATAGCCCACTCTTCACACCCCAGATTATGATTAATATTAATCATAAACATATACGGAGACGGCACTATCGTAAGCTTTTAGTCCATCATACTAGCAACAATCCCAGTCCTGGGCTGGGGCAGTCTGCCTAGGGGCCCACCTATTCTTAGTTTAGTAACCTTTCAACGTTCTTTTGGTTGACGAAGAACATTAAATGCTAATTAATGGTTCAAGAGAACGAATGAAATAATTTTGGGTGGAGATCAATTTTTTATTACTAAGAAATCTTTTCAGCTTCCAAACTAACGTTAACTCTCTTTTAAATTTTTAATTGATGAAAAGCGTTAAATGTTAATTAATGTTTGCAGAGAAGGAATGAAACAATTTTGGGTGGAGATCATTTTTCATACTACTACATAATATTTTTAGCTTCCAAACTAACGTTAACTTTTTAACTTCTTATACGTATAAATTCATTTGAAGCATCTTACACTCTATTTTTTTAATGTCCATCAACATTTGAATCTAACATACTCCAACTCAAAATTTACAGCAAACGATTTTCACAGTTTTAACTTCTAAGTTCTGAGTAGTAATTTAAAGGTAAAATTTCTAAATTTTTTATATATTTTTAGCTTACTAAATATTTGAAAATATTATAATTAATTTGTAATTTTTCATTCACGTGAATACTATATTAACATTTTAAATTAGAACATTAATATTAAATGCTATTGTGTTTATTTGTGTTTCTCCTTTTTATTTTTAGATTACTTATTATTTTTAAAAAATATAATTATACATTAATAAATAATTTAATTTTTATAATTGTAATTTTCATTATACTTTTCCACAATTATCATAATAATTGTTAGATTTTTGTTCTTGTAGAGATTCACATAAGTTTAGCAATAAGTTTAGCAATAATATGACTAAAGTCAAATTTGAGGATTTGATAAGTTAATATATGAATAATTAATAATATAGTAATTAAAAATCTAAATAATATTCTTAATCATTAGAACAATGGCGCAAAAGTTCACTACATAAAGATAAAAGTAGAAAATAGTAGAAGTATTGAAAATAGTATTTAAGATTTTAAGATCATGATTTAGGGAGTTCTTTTCTATAAACGTTTTCATGTTGTTTGTGCTTATGCCCTCTTGTAAGTTAAAATTGTAATCCTACCATTTTGATCATTTTCAATAGTGGAATAAAACGAGCATTCACCTTCCGATGGTCAGATATAATATTTTACTATTTATTTCTGATAGTGACATAATTTAAAAGCTTCTTTATTTGAAAATTAAAAAATACCATAAATAGTTGATAATATTACATTTACTATTATGTTAAATCCCATAAAAGAAATTTTTTATTACTTAAAATTTAATAAAATTTATTGATAATTAAATAATACTGTAAATAGTTGATATGATATATTACATTTACCGTATGTTAATTATCATAAAGAAAATTTTTTATTACTTAAAATTTAATAATAATTATTAATAATCGACATCATCAGGCTAATTTGTGGAAGGCAATCAATTTAGGTCCCCCCC
>JAOSBP010000206.1:2195408-2209238 GCA_027563825.1 Erythroxylum mucronatum
TGGCATGTCCCTGAGTCGAATGTTACTCATTCCAGGGATCCAATCAATGGGTGCATCACCAGTTCCATCAAATAAAACGCTTTTTCCTGAAACAAAAAAAAAACAACTAAAAACTCTTGCGAATATTGACTCAAACAGAACAGCAATTGATTAAAAACTTTGAGTGAAAACTTAAATGGCTAGTCATATGACCTTTTGGGACCATGTCTCTTTTGATAAGTTCAACGAAATGTAAATATCCCATGAAGCTACAAGCCGAGGCTGTCCAAAACTCAACTTGTCGTATCCCCAAGTCCTTGGCCGCCTCTATCCCGAAGGTCATGACTCCATCTGAAACCACACAAGTAACCTGAGGCAACTCAGGGCTTGAGTTCAGTTTAACAAGCAGTTCCTTGAATGGTCTCAGGAGATTCTTGCGGGTTGCGTCGCATAAGGTAGGAATGTCCTGTGATGCATCACAGTCCGATGGCGGCAATCCTTCAGGTATGGCCTCAAAGCGGAAATCCGGCAGACCTTTTACGGCGTCCGATCCTCCGGAGCGAAGCAGCCGTCTGTGGTTATACTCGGTGTTTACGAAGGTGATGTGAAATCCCTTCCAGTGCAGGAGTTTTGCTAGCCGCATCATGGGACCAACATGGCCTTGTGATGGATATGGTACACAAACTGCATGGGGTTTGTGGTCTCCTAGTGAGTTCATTTCTTCACAGAAAACAGTGACGAAAAGCTTTGAGCTATGGCTTGTCTTCTCAGGGGCTTGTATGGTTCGAAGATCTCACTAGGAGCTAGCCTTCAAGTTTTCATCTTGCAAGTGCCGGTTCTCTACATATATATATATGTATATAGAACTGCCATGGCCTTGCTATGGAGTAATTATTGGACCCTTCAGGATCAAAGGGATTATTCATTTCATGTCACCATATCATATATTAGTTTTTGTCACATGTAAGGAAAGAGTCTTATTGCTTTTTTCATTAAATAAGCAAAGAGTCTTTTACATTAATCTTCTCTATATTTTAATTTTCACTTTTTAATATTATATAGGTAAGTGATAGATTTTTAAATATAATAACTAAAATAAAAATTCAAACTAAAGAGAGGTTCTAATTAATGTTAATGAAATGTTATTAATACCCAAATCATTATTGATAATTTGATGTAAGAAAGAAGCCAATCGAATTTTCTTTTAATGACATCAATCATTTGGACTTCTTGTATTTCATAAATCCTTTATTTTGGAAGAACTTCGCTTCAAAGCTCTTTATCAACATCAAAGTACTTCGTTTACGAGACTCTTCGTTTTGCGAAAGTTAGGAGAAAGGTCATCAATGTATGCAGTCTTTCATTTGTAATTTTTACAAGGAAGCTATTTCTTTAATTCAAACTTGCGACCTTATAGTTAGAAATGAGTAACTTTTACTGGTTGCTCTAAAGCTCTCCCTTAATTATATAAACTACTAAGGCTTAACTCTCTCCTTACAAGTTTTATTTTTCTAATTTATGTAAGCTACTAATTTAACAATCAAATCCTAATATACATAATTTGGGAAATTCTAACTAATTTTTAATTTTTTGACATAATTGAATATCAAGTT
The DNA here is from genome assembly GCA_027563825.1 of Erythroxylum mucronatum. Taxonomy (NCBI): domain Eukaryota; kingdom Viridiplantae; phylum Streptophyta; class Magnoliopsida; order Malpighiales; family Erythroxylaceae; genus Erythroxylum; species Erythroxylum mucronatum. Next base: position 2,197,001 of record JAOSBP010000206.1, read on the forward strand.
AATACAAATTTCAGTTATGTCCATAAAAATTTATGTAAAAATTTGAAGAAAATCCATACATTTTTAATCATGTTTTGAAAACAAATAAATATCTAATTATTGAAAATTAATTCACACAGACACAGATATTTGGACTCTATTGAGAATTTTTCTATTTTAATTGAAATTTTATTATTTTAATTTTAATTTAATAAAATTCTGTCCTCGTTACAATTAATTTAAAAAATATCACCGTCATTGATAAATTATTTTATCATTAACTGCACATGGATCTTAACACAAGAACATAATTTACAATTTCCAATGATCATTTGTTGATGCAAACATGTCTGTCCATTACGAATTGTTTCTTACAATAATAGTTTATTGCAGGCTTCAATTATGTTATTTGTCCTTCTTGGATCTTGGAAGCTTTTCCAAGAAGTTGGTACGTTCCGCAATTAAAAAGCATGCATGTTGATTTGTCCTAAAGCCGGCAATTATTAAGAGAATATCACTAAACACCAAGCTCTTGGAGTTGGTATTTTTTTAGTTTTTGTGTCAGCATTTTGTAATCGGCAAACTTCGACGGTGAAAATGTTCGAACAAGTTATCCAATCGTTCCACTTTCACGTTGGAGAGTCCGGAGGGTCGTTAATTTTATAGTATGGATTATCTTTTTTTTTTTTTGATCTTAAATCAGGGTATCCATCGGCAGACTCAGTGACTAATCCCCTCGCTGGCTTGTAGGCACCTCACAAGGTGGGACAGCTGGTCGTCTGGTCCAAGGATTTAAGGCTGCTCCACACCCAAAGACAAGGATCGAATCCCTAACCTTTGGTTAAGGATGGATGAGTCCTTACCACTCAACCTAATTCCTTGGATTTATGGATTATCAATTTTAGTACACGGGATACAACCGCTATTTCAGTTATGACAATTATTATTATGTTTTATTAAATTTTATCCGCACGTTTATGTAGACTCTGCATAAGTGTATGTATGAGATTTAATAAAAAAAGGATTAAAAAAGAGTAATTAAAACGGAGAATTTGATGTATTAGTATACACCTAATTATGGTTCGGGACAAACTAATCCAAAATTTACAAACTCAGTTCGAGTTGACTATTTTTTCAGTTAAGATTGAGTGTTTTTTTTTTTAGATCGGAAATACTAGATCCAAAGTTTAAAAATGTTAAATAAAAATGACATTATTTTAAAAATATACATCGTTTTTATAAATTTTAAATTTAAAAAAGAAAATACTCAAACTAGACATGGCCTTAATCGGATTTCAAGTCACTTATACCTTTTCAAACTTGGGTTCGGACAAGTTACCTATACCTGATCGAACTTGCATTCGGGCTATATGTTTCAAACTCCGACCCAAACTTTAATTTTTGGGACAAACTTGAACCCGAACAGGAACAGTGTCGTACCTACTTTCAAACCACATTTACCATGTTAGAATATCATACATTAACTAACTCTTAAAAATTTATGAGATTTCAAATATAAGGGAATGGTTAGTTGGTAGATAGAGATGATAATAGGAATGAAAATGGATATTATAATTATAATTATAATGATTAGTTAAAAGAAATAAATGATTACCATTATTATTAATAGTGGTTGGTTTGTAAAAAATATTAAAAAATAAAAATTAATTATATTTTAATTAATTATATTGTAATTAATTAATTACATTATGTTAATTAATTAAAATAGTGTAATTAATTAATTATGATATTTTAATTAATGAATGGATTATATTTTAATTATATCGTACCTAATTAATTAATTATATTTTAATTAATTATAATGTAACTAATTAATTATAATATTTAAACTAATTAATTAATTACAATATTTAAATTAATTATATTGTAATTAATTAATTATTAATAATAATAGTTAAAGAATACCAAACCATACTAAACTAGAAAAAATCAGAATTGCATTGAGTCATAGGGTATCAATAAATAATGATAGCGAAGCTACTGTATTGAAGAACAAAGGATACGAAAGGAATGAAACAATGTCCAAAAATTAGGAATAAAAGTATAAGCTATCCAATCATAACCTCTTAACAAGCTTTATTTTTCATTCCATGCCCATTCCTCTTTCCTCGTACCCACCAGACATTAATATCAAGACACATGTACAAAAAGAGCTTTATTTATATAAAAGTTAATGATATATTTGTAATATGAATGTCTTATTGTTATAACATGATATCATTATTAAATTCTACTCATAGAGACAATTGTGTAAATAGATATTCACATTAAATGTTAATTTATAAATATCAAAACCCTGAAACCTTTTATTTAAAGTTCTATAAAAAGGCCTAAAATGAGATTGGTAACTCTTAATGTGTCAGTTTTGATTCTTGTAAATTAGTCAAGCTATTTTAAAATTAAATCGTAAATTAAATTGATAAGGAAAAAAAGTTTAAAGTTTAAAAGGTTCAACCAAAATTAAATTATCATAAAATCAATTAAAGATTAAATAAAATTTAAAAAATAATTAAAAATTGTTCTTACTTTTCAATTAAATAAAAATTAATTATTTTATTTTAGTTTTAAAAAATGATTAAATTCACTAAGAAAAAAAACAAAATATAACTATTTAATAATTTCGCCAAAATAAAATAAGAGGAATTTATAAGTATGTATTTTTAAGCATTGAATAATCTCAATGAAATGTAAAATTTCTATATATTTTTTCAATTAAATAATGAGCCTTAACAAAATACAACGCCGTGGTTGACGTGAAACCTTCCAGGTGTATGAGATCTAAAATCCTTCAGTGTTCCTCTAGCTAGCAGCAAGAACATTTTGAAGCACCAACTCCAAGTCCTTTAATCTATGGGATCACAAAAAGTTGATTCGAGTAAGTTAAAGACAGGCAACCACAAAGTTCACAGCAAATGGGAACTGTACCTGACATCACTTAGATCTCGATAAATTGCTATTGCATCTTTAAAATCCTGAAATTCACCAGAAATTTAAGATAGAATCAACTGTTGCTCGTCAAACCACTGAAGTTTAGTATTAGACTTCATCTGGGAATGCTTATGGAAGGAAGGAGAGGACTGACCTGGTCAGAAGTGGAAGATGTATATGTGATCACACATGACATCCCAGCTTGTATTGCTGCCTGTAAGCAAAGAGTGAGCTTTAGTATGAAATTTGGAGATTGATCAGTTACTTCTTAAAAGGGTACTTCCATTGAAATTCCTATTCCTTAAAGTCCTTACACTTTTTTAAATGCACTCACTCACCCCTTCCGTAACTTTTCTGTTAAAATACTTGACGAAACTGATACGTGACATGAATCGGAACATTCAACGTGTCACGGCGCCGTTGAAAAAATTAACAGAAAGGTCCGAATCCATTTAATAAAGTATGAGAACTTTTTTCTGAAATGGTAAGCTCAAAATTGCAGAAAACTGCATAGGAGAAAACAAATACCTGCAGACCAATGACACTATCCTCCACCACCAAACAATCTCTTGCTGGCACACCAAGAACCTGAAAGGGAACAAGTTTTTACAGTCATAGGTAAAAAGTACAAATTGAATATGACGCTTCTATGTTCTTGTAAGAAATGATTTACTATGTGTTGACTACCTTGGCAGCTGTGATATAGATTGATGGATCTGGCTTTTTTTCCTTGACATCATCGCCTGCAAGATGAATGTACAACATCAATACGGTAACTCAGAAAGAACAGAGTAAGTCATAAATGAAATTCGTTTACCTGCAAGGAAACAATCAAGACCCTGAAAGCGATCCTGGAAAAAAGGGTTGATAAAAGAACTTTAATTGCCGGATAGTTACGAGATACCAGCTCCAAAAATGGTGATAGACCTACCATTCCAATAAGGTTCTCAAGACACAGGATGACTGAACTTTTAGTTGCTGCAGAGCAAACAGCCAGCTTTTTCCCCTGCAAAAGTAGTGAAATTGAAAGAGAAGCATAAAACATGCAGCTGATCCATGTTGGAACAGATATTCAGAAAAAAGGACCCCTCTAGACTTGGCAATGGACCTGGCTAGACCAGAACCCTGATCAAATTTTCTAAGACTCAAGCTGACGGACCGACCCGTGCCAGCTCTAAGTTCGAGCCTAGCCAAAACCCAATCAAAATTAGACTTTATTAGTTGATTTCGGATCAGAACAAACAATGTAGCATGACTAAACAGTTTTGAGTTTTGCAAAATGGTAACAATATGATCTTACAGCAGCCTTGGCTTCATCCATCAATCTTAAGACTCCAGGTCTAGGTTCCACCTAAATAGAACAGAACAGTATATATAATCAAATCGAAACTGTAATAAACATCATAACAACATTCAACACAAGAAACTCAATTTGCCTTCTTACAGTTCCTGATTTGATTATTTCTTTGTAGCTTTCGGTTTTCCAGTCCTACAACAACAACAACGTAAACAAAGTGGTCTGAAAGAAGAGTCCATTACTACACTAAGAAAAATTTCCCAAGTGTTTCTTTATGATACCTGAAGAGTATCAATCAGCTTGGCGCGACTCTCATCGTCCTCCGGAGGAGTCTGGAATATGGTGGAAGATGGCCATCCGTGCTCTTTAAAGTACCTGCAACGCCACCCAAAAATCTCTTTTTTTAATATAAACAAGAAACAGCTTGAATGCTCACTTTTAGAGAAAATTAAAATTGCTGAAGAAGAAGAAGAAGAAGAAATTGGAGAGAACCATCGCATTTTAGGCTTGCCACCACCAACTTGGTTCTGGAACACATCGTAGAAATCAGCGGCCCAGTTTAGAATCTCAGGCTCAGAAGGGCAACGAACATTGAAGTGAGCAAAAGCGTCGTTGTAGGCCTGGCGGTGGAGGTGCTCCGATTCTATAATCACGCCGTCACAGTCAAAGATGAGAGCTTGCAATGAAGCTGAAGTAGTAGCAGCAGATAAAGATGGCAACTTTTGCCTCTTTCTGGTGCTGAATCGGACTACATGGGGAAAGGTGAATGTGCCCAGAAAGTTAGAGAACGATCTTAGCGGCGGAGACTGCCGGAGACTGGGTTGTCGAGATACGAACATGGAAGCTGTCATCATTACCAAAGCTTGTTGGGTCAAATTTTCCTTTTATAGATACTGTTATCGGCTTTTAGATTACTTTTAATTGTGTGGCTCTCGTTCAATCAGTTTAGTGGATTAGGTTATGCTAAGAGATACCCTGAACTTGACGCAGGAAATAAGCGAAGCTAAAGATTGAACAACATCATGAACAAAATCACTTCCAATTCACAGTAACACAGGTCACGGTACAAATCTCCATTATCCTGTAAATCTTGAGATTGTTCTGCTTCTACCAAACAAACACATAACCTCAATTTACATAATGTTAACAGCTTAAGGTAAACGTTATTTAGGTCCAATCTCTGCAGCCGAAACCCTGTCCGAGCAGCCTTTATCCAACTCCATCCAGAAAGTCAGAACGAAGATCCACCAGTTCGATCCTTGCTTCTTTTAATCTTCTAACAAAAAACTGAATGAACCCTCCTTCAAAGATGCAAACTTTACGGACATGTGGCTTGGATTCTGTGAATATCTCTCAATTTATTCAGCTTCTGATCATTGCGGAAAATATTCATCCTTTCCATCATTAGATCACAACAAATCATGAATGTTTACAAAAAAGTCATATTCGAAATAGACAAAAGTTCTCCATGAAACACTTTTCTGAATTTTATGATCAAAAGAAATAAAAAGATAAAACATGTTATCCCATGAGATGGATCAGATTCCTGGCTTGGATTCTCCGAAGAGAAAGATCGCTCAGTTTATTCAGCTTCGATCATTTGGGGAAATAATCATCACTTCCATCTTTAAAATACATATTTCAAATTAAAGTTATAAGAAACTAGCTGTGAATTAAAAAAACACGAGAACATGAGACAGAAACAAGTACTCTAATCACTACTACGACAATCCAGGAAGCAAAACATAAACCAAAGTAATGGAACTTAAAATATGCCTAAATGATGGATCAGATTTCTGGCTTGGATTCTCTGCAGAGAAAAATCGCTCAGTTTATTCAGCTTCGATCATTTGGGGAAAAAATCATCACCTCCATCATCCACACACTCCACACAATAAAACAAAATCGATTAAGCTTCCTTGCAAGCACAAAAATCCTACGAACTCTAAAACCCCCTTCCACACACCAACTGAGAATCAAGCACAAGAATAAAAACTGCACATTAACCATCAAAGACAACAACTTAAACATGACCAGTGATAACCATATTTACCAAAATCCAAAAAGGGCTTTTGAAAACTAAAAAACGTAAAACAAAAAGAATGAATGAAAATTGTAAGTGAGGGAGAATAGTTAATTCTCTCAGACAAATGCCTCGATTTGTCGTCAGGGAAAAAATGGAATGGATAAATAAAATCGGACTCGTCATCTGTTTTGGATCATCACCGAGAAACTAAAACACTCCCCCATGGTTTCATCTTTGAAAGAAAGCCCTTTTCACATCGAAAACTAAACAAAACAAAATAATAGTGCAAAAACAAGAAACCCAATGAAGAAATTATTCAAAGGAATCATCTAAATTGAGAATTTCTTGGTGACGACGACGAGGGCAGGAAGGCATGTTCTCTTTATAGTGGGAGGAGTTTGGGATGTTTAGGGTTTCATTTCGCGTTAAAAATCCTAAATTGCCCTCACAGGGTTTAGGGTTTTATCATAGCGCCGCGTTCCTCTTCTTTGTTTGATTGGGTCCGCCTCACGACCGTTGGTCTTGGATCCGACCCGAACCGATTCCAGAATGTTGGATTTAAAGTTTGACCGAATTTGAGTTAACTTTTTTTGTCATTTTTAATTAATTTAATTTAAAATATTTCAAATATAATCTTAAATTTAAATTTTAAATTATTCCAATTAAATTGAATTATTTCTTTATGTTCTTTAATTAAATATTGAAGTACAATAATTTATAAATTAAAACATCAATTACTGTAGGCAAATATAAGTTAAATAACCAAAATCAATTTGTAGCTATTCTACCATTTTTGGGCTGGACCAATTTAGATGGAGTAGTCCATTAAATAGGAAATTTGTATTTTTGAGTCAATTTATTCCAATTTAGGTTTCTAAATACTGAGAGAATTATAATTAATAAGAATTCGGTTAGTGGATTCAATAAACCATTTAAGTCGGGATAGGTCAGTCTCGTTAATTTTTTAAAAATATTTTTTTCAAATTAAAAATATAAAACATCTTTTTTTAATTGAATTGCTCAATTAAAAGTACATAAATTTGAGCATATTAATCAAAACATTGTCATTCCTTCATTTAAGATTTTACACTCAAAGTTTGAATTTTGAGCCTGAGTTAAAATAAAAAAATTTGACTTAATTCAATATAATTTGATTTAAAAAGTTCGAACTATATTGGATTAAGATGATATATCTTATTTAATAGTTGAAGAAATAATATCAACGCGATGTTATTTTATTAATGACATTATTTTGACTATTAGCATTAATTAATTAAGCCCATTAACTAACTCTTTAAATACTTTTTTTAGAACACATAATCCATAAATTTGTTATATGCAAACATTTTGTACTGATCTAGTCAGATTTGGTCAAACTATACAAGAAATGGAATGGGATAGGCATAGCAAAACAGCCTAAGGTAGGCCTTAGAGGCAGAGACTGCATCATTAACAGAAACTCAATGACTATCTATAGTTGCCAGCTACTTGTATAAATAAATGCCAACTGAACTATAGTTTCAATTTGTCCTATACTTAGCAAACCACTAAATACATTTAGAATCTCAACGAAACCATCTGTGGCTGCCTCACTGAAACATGGTCAGATAAAGATGCATTCATTCATAAACAGATTCAGCACTGCAATAACAGAGAACAGAACTGTTAAATTTTTCTCTGCTCTGTTTTTCTGAAAATTTGTCAAAACTGGTATATTAAAAGGAAACAAAAAAAGGGTTGTTCTGAGTTTAGTTCGATCGATGCACACATCATTTGTAATTGCATGTCTAATTTAAAGTCCGATAATATAAGTTACTGGGACTTTTCAGGCAAAGTCACAGCAGTAGAAAGCTGCTAATCGACAAGGAAAAACGATGCCAAGACATTTTGGTCAATTAGGTACGTCGCATGCGAGAATGGTGATGGTTGATGGGCCAAGCAGATCCCGAGAAGATAAGGGAAAGTAGACAAGAGAATCAAATCAAATCAAATCGAATCGAATAAATGAAACAGAGAAGTTGAAATACACACGACTTCATGCACAGAGCCAGCGATGGGCGGGGAAGAGAGGACTTGTGAGGTTTATAAAGCCTAGAAGAAGGACAACAATATATAATCAGATATGTCTCGTTGCAACCATCTCTGTACATTGTGTAAAGTTAAAAATTTCGAATTCGATGTGTACAATTTATGCTGACACACTACACACACAAGCATAGCTGTAAAAGAATGCCAGGATAATACCCTTTTCAGTAAGAGGAGTTTCTAGTGGAAATGAGAAGAGAAAACTCTGATCCATGGCGTCACCTCACCATTGATAAAGCATCAAGTATTTGTCGTTTACGGGTTGTAGAAATGGTCACCACATCGACATTTCCAACCTAGAGGCTTGTAATTCGAGTACCTGCTGCCTGCTACTGTATTGTATGATGGTTCACTGTGCTCAGCCACTGTTTTCTCAGTTAAACTTGGATCAACTCGGTTGTGACTCGGTAGAGTGGGTACCTGAACCGCCATGCATGGGTGACAACCGTTGCATTTGTTATGGCAACTCGGCGGCGTCGAACCTAACCTGGTTTTTTCTTCAAACAAGAGCCCCTACACACACACACAAAAAAAGGAAAAACTGAGTGACAAGACAACCCAGTTGATGTGAAGCATCGAAGAGAAAGACGGTTGAAGCTGAGAGAGTTTTCTTCGATATGGAGTAAATGCAACTTACTCGAGGAGAAATAGTTGGAGGGAGTTGGTGGTGATGAATAAAGCAACAGACCGATGAGGAGAGAAGATGGTATACTAAAATCACCGCAATAACTACTCTGCAATAATGGGAACTCATATTTCTCAAAAAAAATAATGGGAACTCATTATGGCAACGAAACAAGACCTCTCGTGTCACCATGAAGTCATGAACAAGCAAAGCAAGCAACCATATCAGCTGATGAGGTGGGACTAAGCAGCAAGGAGAGAGCAAGGTTTTTGGTTATGGAGAGTGAGTTTTGACAGGCATAAATATGGTAATAAGAGAGGAAGGTGATGGTGAAGGTAGGTGGTGGGTGGTTTTAGGGACAGTAGAAAGAGAAGAGAGAAAGAGAGAGTACATAAGGTGGCAGAGAAGTGAAAACAACAAGACGACGGAAGGGAAGCAAAATGGGAGGATCCACATTACTAGACGAGTACACATTGGGAAGCTACTTCTTTCTTATTGTTTTATAGGTTTTTTTAATTATAATTAAGCATCGAAAAACAAAAAATAATTATTTCTAGGTACTTGCATTTTCTTTAATATTTATAAAACTAATTATATGATTAACATTAACGTGCAATTATATGATAATCACTTCAAAATAGTAATGTAAATAAGATATTTAAAAGTGTTTAATTTTTAAAAATTAATTTAATTTCAAAAATTTTAATTTAGTAATTGATTTTTCAAGATTCGCATGTTATTTTTAATGATATAACAAATAAATAGATATGCTTGTAATATTTAGTAGGTACACCGCATTAATAAAATAACTCTTTAACCTAATTTTGACCTTATTTATATTCGTTTTAAAAGGTTAATCATCGTTAACTTAAAAAATTGAACACTAATTTGAAAAAATTAGATATTATTTTATTTATTATACTTGTAATTAACCATTGAAGGGAGAAATATATTTATGCATTTATAACTATTTATTTTTTAATTTTTCTTGACTCAAATCAAAAATTAAATTTTTGATATTTTTTCAATTTTCTTGTTTTTGATATAAAGAAAGATTACAAATTTTAAAATTTTCCCTAATAACAATTAATTCTTTTGCCTTTTTAATTAAAAGACATCAATCTCTTCTATATTTTCATCTCTTTTACTAAAATATTTCATGTTTTAAAATTACGAAAAATTAAGTTTTAATTATTTTTATTAAATTATGTCATTAATATCGATTAGACATATCATTATTGTCATCATCACATCCAGTCCGAAGTATTGCAATAAAATAGAGTCTGAGGAGATTTGATAGTACGCAATTTTACTCCTACATAATAGAGAGGTTGTTTCCAATAGACCCACATAATAATTAAAAATTAATAAATTACGGTAATGATAAGTATCAAATAAGTTTATTTTCATTGATTAATAAATTATTTTTTTAAATATAACAATTTAGGATTTTTTTATATATATATCATAAGAAAACATATACACATATTATGTTATTAATCAGGGAAAGGAAAACCTCAGCCATATTTTCCACTAAGATATTAAAGTAACTCACAAGCGGATATTAATGCCAATAAATACTAAGATTTAAGGACCTGACATGATTAGCTAGTCAATCCGCGGCTCAATTAACCTTAGTTCGAAGGGCAAGGCCAAAGGTGAGCATTGATAGATGTGAAGAAAGCAAAAGGCTTGAAGAGGTGACAATTTATTTTAATATATTATTAAAAAAAACAAAAAGGAGAGGCAGTGAGTTAAATAGAAGTATTAATGGGAAAGAAGAAGGAAGGAAGGCAGTCTTGCTTTTTCTCTGTTTTCAGTGTTCAGATCTGAGAATATGGAGCGACTTTGAATGCGATTGCTTCAGACTTGTGTTCAGTTATAGATTCTCTCACTCTTTTTCTATTCAAAAAAGCATTTAAAAACAACAAAAAGGACTTTTCTTAAAGACTTTAAAATATAAGAAATATTAGACTGACATAAAATAGATTATAAATTAAATAAAATTAAAAATATAATTAAAAAATATTGTTTTCGTCGATAGAAGAATTTGAAGTTTAATTAAAATATATTATTAAATAAAAATTAATTAATTTTTATAATTTATAAGAACTTATTAATTTATAAAAATTGATCGATTAATTAATAAACTGGTCAATTTTTGTTAACAAAAATTATTAAAATAAACCGAACTGAAAAGTTAAAAATTGAACAGAAAAGTTGAACGATTCAAGAGTTTTACGATTGAACCGATCTGATCAATTGAGTGTTCAATCGGATCAATTGAGTTTTATATTTTAAAAAATAATTACTGATTATGCAAGTTAACTATTATAATAGAAATATAGAATGTTTCATAAGTATTATTATTTAAAATACAAATTTAATGACAATAATGGACTCCTTCGATATGCTTTCGGTTCGATTCAAATTAACTTAGAGTCAATGTGATATAAATTATTTTAATTAAACTAGTTAATTCTATCTTTTTTAAATTGAATATAATTAATTTAATTATTTAAAAACTCATTTTTATGTGAGTAAATTTTAAAAAATATCATAACAATTTATTAATTATGTATCCATTCCAAAAGTGAGGGATTTAGTGATTAGTGAAGTTTTAACTTTGGATGATCATCAAATATTTCAATATATTTTTATTAATTTAGTTTTTTTAAATATATTTTCCCTCAACTTGAAAAATATAAATCAAATTATTATTTTGTAAGCTATAATAAATGTGGATTGAAAAGTTAAAGACAGAATACTGAAGACATTGGGATGGTTGACTCTGACATATCTGCGAAATGGCAGTAAACTTTTTGCCTTTTCTGTTGAGTTTCACTTGTTTTCTCTGCGCTCTTTTTACTTCACCTAGCCACTCCCATCCCATAGCCCCATTCCTTGCCATGAATGCCAACTTTTACTCGCACTTCTTATAATTATAACGTGCTGCTCCATCTTCAACTAACTAGTATATTTTAGATGGAAATTCGATATTGTATAACATGAAAGATACAAACATGCTTCTAACAAGCATGAGAAGAACATCTCCCCGACTCCAGTTCTATCCTATACCTTTAGGATCTTGGTAGAGAGACAAGTCAAACACAGTGCTAAGTTTTGACATGATGTATACATGCAAATGGCTGATTAGAAAAGTCATGAAACCATGTTTTCACTCTTAACAGTGTCAGTCATGAAAGCTTTTAACATCAAATTTCTGTTTCCTGCAGAAGATTGAAAGATGTTTCTTTTTTCCTTTTCTTGTCTCTTT
>JAOSBP010000206.1:2363104-2377176 GCA_027563825.1 Erythroxylum mucronatum
TGCTTTGAGGTGAATTATGGACTGTTTTCGTTTGACTTTAGATTAAGTGATTTCAATGAAAGTTGTAGAGAATTTGACTAGCTTAAAAATGAGGTATATTTTGTAAATTTCAGATGTGAGGATTGAAAGATATGAAATTTGGAAGTTATGCGATTATTTAGGGAGACATTAAATGGGATAGGATCTTTGATTGAAAATTCATTTTAGAGACTGATATGGCTTTTGAGTTCTTTGTGAAAGTTGTAAAGCTTCCTTTAAGCTTTTGATCGATACCAAATTTGTTCAATTTGGAGTTCGAGATCGAGAGTTATGAATTTTTGAAGTTTGGTGAAAAAAAAGGAAAAATGAAGTTCAAGCCATTTCGCGATCGCGAGCCGAGTTATGAATTTTTGAAGTTTGGTAAAAAAAAAAGGAAAAATGAAGTTCAAGCCATTTCGCGATTGCGAGCCGTTCGCGATCGCGAGATGGGCTTTTCGATCGCACTCGCGAGCCTTTGCGAGTGTGAAACGGCAACTCGCAATCGCGAGACGGCCTTTTGGCTCTTCGGCTTGCGACTGCGAGCCGACAGCTACAGTGCGACTCCAATTTGTAATTTCTTTGATTTTTTTTTATTCTTTCGCTTATATCTCCTCCGTCTGACATTCGATTGACTTGATTTTCAAAGCGTTGGATTCCTAAGACACTTAATTTCATTTTCGTGGAGAATTATGAATTTCCGAGATTAAATTGAGGTTGATGGATTTAATCAAAGTGAATTGGGAAATTTTCTGAACATGGTTCAGTATTTTGGGAAGTTCGGGAGCTGTGAAGCTCCGATTGAGTTGATTCTTGAGGCTAAATAAAATTGAAACATAGGGCTACAAATTATGTGAAGGGAATGAAATTCAATTTCATCCCTAAGATGGTCAATTTCTGAATTGAAGTTAGGTTTGGAATTCAATATCGGTTTTGTGATGGTCCGATAGTATTTTGGCCATAACTTCCTCAATTTTGAACTGAATTGAGTGATTTTGGTGTCATTTTTAAAGAGAAGACATAGAGGAACAATTTTCAAGAAGAAAGTTTTGTCAACGTATTTCGTTTTCTCACTCAAAATCAGGATGCAAGATATCAGTTTTTCAAAATTCTGTGCAGGGGAAAATATGGAACCACACTTAAAGAATTAAGACTTTAGGCTTAAGTGGAAGAGCAATTTGGTCATTTAGCCCTCATTAATGACATGGCAATAAGACAAAAGAGTGGCTGTCGTGTTAAGGGAAGAGAAGCTACCAGAAACTCACGACAATAAGAAGAAACGAAAAGGAAGAGAGGGAGAGAAGAAGAAGAGGGAGTCGGCAATGGTGGAGAAGAAGAAGAGAAGCTTAAGGTTTCGGTTTCTATGGGTTTTCTAAGGGGTTTTCGATACTTTTCAAGAGGGGAAGGAAGGAAGAAGATGAAAGCTTTATTATGGGCAAGAAAATCCGAAAATAGAGAAGACAAAAAGGTGAGTTCGAAATTTTTGGATCTTTGAGATTTTGCTTAGTTCTTGGTTTAGATAGCTTGCTATTGGTATGGATTTGTGTTTACTACGGTTCATGTAAGTGATTAGGCTCAAATTGATGGTTAATTTTGGTTAATTGATGAATTAGGAATTAGGGTTTTTGGAAATTGTTGTTTTAGATGGGTTGAACTTATGATGGGTTCGTGTATTATGAAGTCATTTTGGAAGATTATGTGATTTATGATGTTCAATTTTGGTTGATTGGAATTAGGGTTTATGCCCAATTTTGGGATTTGGGGTTTTTGAAAATTGTTGATGTAGATGGCTTGAAATTATGTTGAATTTGGGTTTCCTACAGTTAATTTAAGTGATTGTGATTTTTATGATGTTGAATTTTGGGTGAATTGACTTAGGGAAATTTTAATTGGATGAAAGAAAGAAGCTTTGGAGAAATTGAAGCGTGGATCAAGTTCCTAGCATGAGAATAAGGTGGGTAATGTATTTATATTTCGAATTATAAGCGTTGTGTGTGTTCTTGAGGAATTAAGAAAGTGAATGAACTTTTATTTATTGTTTTCGAAAATATTGTTTTGACTATTTTGATGAACTTAAATGATTGTTTGTTTTTTTTGGAAAATCTAGAAGAAAAATGTTTTGGAATTTTATTGTCTATCTTTTCAGAAAATGAAGAAGGAAAGTATTTTCGAATTTTTATTGCTTCTGTATGATTTTGATAAATTGATAGAATTTCTGAAGTTAATAAATGAATTGTTAAATTATGAAAAATGTTGCCTTCTTTGGTATTTGACAATTGAGAAACTTTTGGGTTTGAATGATTAAAGTTAATGCTTTAAAATTTTATAAAATTATCGTTTACGAAGGTGTTTGAAAAACTATGATTTCCGAAAGCTTCTAAAATTGTTATAAAAATATCGTTTATCAAAGTGTTTGAAAAATTTATGATTTCCGAATAGTTTCGGAATTAGTTATAAAAGATTAGTTTTGTAAATGTCTGAAGAATTATGATTTTCCGGATACCTTTCGAAGTGTTTATAAAGGAAAATTCAGATTTCTGAATGCTTTTGAAATTGCTATAAAAAAATATTGCTTATGAAAATGATTGAAAAATTATGGATAAATTGTTAAAATTTCGGAAATTCCTTACGCTTGAGGGATTTTGTGTCTTATGGAAAATTGATGCATTTGTTTATTTATTTATGAACAAATTTGAAAACTTGTAAAAAGTGTTGCATTTTGTGTATTTGTTTGATTAAAGAATTAATATGTGATTTCATTTTGTTATGTGAATTTTGATTATGGCAAAGATTGTTGCGTTCTTGAACGATCGCAATTACGTTATGTGTATTCGATTGATTTGTGAATGTTGTTGTGTTGAAGGTGACATGATCATGAAAATTTGAATTTTTGAAATGTGTCTTCGGGCAATTTGATTTTCCGAGCATGAATATGTGTATTATGTGGGTTTGGTTAGGTCCCCTCCGTATGAGTCAGTGCACTGGTCTCCCTTGAGCCTTCCCCGGCTGCCCGCTAGTGGCATATGAGTTTCGATTTTAGACTCCCCTCCATTCACGGCTGCACAGAACCGCTATGCGGGAATGTGCAGTACGTTCTATTAGTACCGACCCAAACTATTATGATATGTTATGTGATTTTTGATTTTTGGTTAGGTTTATGATGCATTCATGTTTTCGAAATTGTGCATGATTTATGAAGAAGGAAAGGAAAATTTGAGAATTTCTAAGAAAAGAGAAATTGAAAGTTTTCAACCGTGAAATTTATGAAAATGTTTATGAATGATTTGAAAAGTGAAAAAGTTTGTGTTTTAAGATGGCAAAAGTTTTGGAAAAAGGCTTTTGCTTATGCTTCGAGTATAAATGTGTTATCCACGGAGCGAAAGCTCACCTTACCTTTCATCCCCATCTCTAGGTATCGGACAGGAGATCGAATGAAAGAAAGTCAAGGCTTACGTACGATCTCATCTGTTTTGTGTTTTATATATTTGGAATTTTGGTGTATGGCTGGGAGGGCCATTAATGTATTATAAGCTTGTGCTCATGTATTGAATTTGAGGTATTTTTGTAAGTAATGAAATCGCGAGGTGTATGAATTATGATAAAATTGTGTATTAAATTGGAATATAATTCGAGTATGGTTGATAAATGTGATGGAATATGAATGGGATTGTTTTGATTATGGATATTGATTTATGAATGGATTTGAGACTGATCGAAGTGTTTAGGTATAGATGTGTGTTCTGCTGGTGTTTTGGATTCCGGACGGGAGGTCCGATGATTCCGTGTTGTGTTTGAAAATTATAGAAGTGTGTAAATTCTTTTGCAAATTTTTAGGCTGTGTAGAATACAACCGTTATGCTGCCCGATTTTCGAGAAAAATCGGTTTAAGGCAAGTTAGAATAAGTTTAAGATTAAGAGTATGGGAAATTGTGTGGTTTTTGTATGTTTGAATAAGATTAGAGTTCGAATGAATGAAATAAGAAAGAAAAGAAAAAAGAAAAAAAAGTATACCAACTTCGGATCGGATTAGTCTTAGGGTTTCCAACGCGACGCGATTGTTTTCTTAAGTGTATGTCATCGGATGTAGGTAATTCGATTTGTCCATTCCGTTTCTGTTTTCAATTCGCTTTGTTTTCATTCAGTTCATTTCGATCTGTTTTGTTTTCGCGTCAGATTCAATTCTTTCTGCTTCCCGATTTGCTTCTCCAGTTGGGATTTGGTTTCTGAGATCGGGTTTCGCTTTTGCGGTTGGGATCCGGTTCCGAGTATCGGAAAAGGAGTGTCCCTTCCACACCTTAAGATAACCTTCAACCTTATCAAGGAGCACCGAGAATTGAGCCACCAACACTCTCATGGGGCGAGGGGAACTCCAAGATAGCGAACAGAAAAATCCCCCAGAGGGTACTCCATAATCTGTCTAAGACATTCTTTTTCATACCCATGAACACCCGCAATATAAATAGAAGACTTAGCAGTACTCATTTTCAAACCGGCCACACACTCTAGGTCGTGTAAAGCTTCAGCAAGGATACATACCGAAGAACGGTCAGCGCGGCTAAAGAGTGTCAAATCATCTGCAAAAGCAAAGTGGGAAAGCCTTAATTTGTGACACTTCGGATGAAAGTGGAACTGGGTGGAAGCCGTCTTGGCTTTCATCAACCGAGAGAAGTATTCCAAGCCAAGGAGGAAAAGTGTGGGTGACATAGGATCACCTTGGCGTAGGCCCCGCCATCCATCAAATTTGCCATACATGGAGCCATTGATTGAGATAGAGTAGGACGCCGTTGTGACGCACTCCATAACCCATCCGATGAAATGCATTGGAAAGTCAAGGCTCCCCATCATATGCTCTAAGAAGTGCCAATCAAGAGTATCATAGGTTTTAGTAATATCCACCTTTAGCAAACATCGGGGGGATATCCGCTTTCTCGTATACCGCCGGACCAACTCCTGCGTGAGAAACACATTATCAAGCATGTTACGCCCAAGAATAAATGCTACTTGGGCGGGGTCAATGATCGCCCCCACAACCTGCCTCATGCGCTCATTTAGGATTTTAGTAATGATTTTATAAACCACATTCAGGCATGCAATAGTCCGGAATTCCGTTACAGCTGTAGCATTGGGAGACTTCGGAATAAGAGTGAGAACAGCATGGTTGAGATGTTTCAGAATTTTACCCGAGATAAAGAATTCCTGGATAGCCCTGATTACATCATCGCCAACCGTGGGCCATTGTCATTTAAAAAAGGCCGAAGAGAAACCATCCGGCCCCGGGGCTTTAGTATCTCCAATGTCAAACCAAGCCCGTTTGATTTCTGCCTCACTAACCGAGGCGGTGAGAAAATTCCAGACAGATTCATCCAAAAGAGGCCCCATACATACGATATCCTCATCAAGAGGCACTAAAGAAACAGCCGACCCAAGGAGACCTTGATAGTAATCAACAAAGCATTGGCCAACTTCTGAAAGGGAAGTGGTGGACGATCCATCCTGTTTTACTAGGTGGGTTATAGTATTTCTTTTACTCCTCTTTTTGGCAATGGTGTGGAAGTATTTAGTGTTTCTGTTAGCCTCCATAAGGTGGGTTCATTTCGCTTTTTGCTGATAGAAGAGACGCTCAGCCTCTAAAAGGAAACCTGCATACTTCCGACACCTAAGCATATCTTGAGTTAAAGCTTCATTTTTCGGTTGGGACAGAACCAATTCATAAGCATGTTTATAGGCCTCTTGAGCAAGCTGAGCTTTATGAGATATGTTCGCAAAACCTTGCAAGTTAAGCTCTCTTAAGGAAACTTTCAGCCCTTGTAACTTCTTACACAAGATGAACTGATCATAGCCCAAAAGAGGACGACACCAGGCACTTTCTAGAACCGAATAGAACAATGGGTGTGTCATCCATATATGAAAAAATTTGAAGCACTTCCTACCCTCAAGCTCTATACGCCTAAGGGAGACCACATATGGGCAATGGTTCGAATTCGGGTGCATAGACAGAAAATGGGTTGAACAGTGAAACTCAGTAGCATTCCATGCTTGATTAAGGAGGACGCGGTCCAATTTGGCCCATAACATGTTCTTATTCCAGGTATACAATTCCCCTTGGCTAGGAACATCTTCAAGGCCAAGAGAAATGAGAAAATCCAGCAAGTCTTTCAAAAAGTAACTCGAGGGAGGCACACATCCAAGGCGTTCATGGGCAGAACATACGCAGTTAAAATCACTAAGAATCAACCAAGACAGGTGTCGGTTTTGTATGAGAAGGTGAAGCGATTGCCATAAAACCCGTCGCTCAGTATGAAACAAAAGAGAATTGGGTAATCTTACAATGGACCTCCACATGGATGAATTGGTCACCAATCGCTAGGATATTGCAGTCATAAAAAGTCAGATCCCAGATGAGACACCTGCGCCCATTTGGATGATGATCAAAATTATGACAAAATTTCCAGCCACAAAAACCAAGCTGCATCATAAGCTAAAGGCTGGATTCCCAGAGTTTGGTTTCAATCAAACCAGCAAAACAGAAATTGTGGGACCTCAGAAGAGAAACCACACTTTGTTGTCACGGGGCAGAGTTAAGGTCCCGGACATTCCAATAAAATAGCTTCATGGCTTCGGAAGAGGAGGGCGGCCCCCTCCAACCCCCTTCGACCTCTGGGAACTAAACCGGCCAGCAACCTGTACAGAACCTTCACCAAGACCCTTAAATGTAGCAGCCACTTTACAACCAATGCTACTACCCTGCTTAACAACATTCTTGTCCAGAGGCCCCTTGGTCCCCGAAGAGGGAGAGATATTGCTGTGACCAATGGAGGGCGTGCTCTGGTTCAAGTGCCCCATAACCGAAGGCGGAATCGAGGAGGATGGTTGCCCTGACACCAAACTGCTCTGGACCGAATCCAAAGAATTGGCAGGAGAAGAAGGAGGCGGGGCCTGTACCACCTGAATAGAGGGAGCAAGAGCATCCTGTCCCACAAGTTGGCGCACAGCATGAGCAGAATCATTAAGGTCCTCAAAGGATGAAGGCACAGAAGACTTGGCCACAGGGACGTTGGATACCCCCTCTAAAATTGTCTCTGGGAGCAAGAGAGGCCCACCCTCTTGGCGCTGCTCTCGGTCTGAACTAGTCCCCTGCTCAGCGGGGGCATTGGCCCCTGCCTTTTGCGTAGGTCGTTCAGTGACCACCTTATCAGCCTTCACATTGTTGCACTTAGCCTTGCCTTTACACACAAAAGGTGAATGCCCAAAAGTAGAGCAATGGCAGCAATACGCCAGAAAGGTTTCATAGTGGACCACCTGCTGAAAAGGAACACCATGGGGTAATTTGACCTCAAAACTCGTAACTGGTGGTTGGGAAACATCAACTTCCACTAGTAAACGGGAAAAGCCAAGCTTCGACTTTGTAAAAGTGATTTGGTCTATGTAAATAGGCTTCTCGACCCGTGATCCCAATTTCGACAGCCCCATTCTGTCCAGGCTTCCAAAGGGACATCCGGGAGTTGAATCCACAGAGGCACATTCATGAATTCCTGGTAGTTAAAGGTGAAGCCCGAAGAGAGTTGTTTCAGTAGAAGAGTTTTCCCAAACAGAACATAAGGTCCACCCGAAAGAACACTTAAGCGATCAGCCTCAGTGACAAACTGAAATATGAGCCAACCCCTACTATGCGGGAGCAACTTACATTTTACTGCCCACGAGGCCAGCTTTCATGCCCAGAAACTTTCCAGTAAAGCATCCAACCAAACAAAATCCCCATTCCTGCTCAATATCCAGCACATCTTCAATTTCAAGGGTGACGGTATCCTCCACTTGCATACATTGCAATTTCAATCCCCGGTTGAGATCTCTTTTGTTGCAGAAGAGGCTAGCAAAAGAGACCTTTTTTGTTCCCACCCAGTCACCTCTCGCGACTTTTCAGCAGACAGATTCTGTGCAGGCATATCAACACCAGAGCTAGTAGAGTCAGCTATCGTAACCGAAACCTCCCCTTCAACCTCAGTTTCTAACGTCTGGCTAGAGTCTTTACTTCCTAGGTCAATCTCCTCTTCAGCTGTGGATGTTACCTCATCCCCCAGTTGAAGGGAGTAATCAACAGCGCCCAAAAGTGTAGAGCTCAGGCACTTACCTTTATGGATCAGGGTCGAAGCTGAGAGGCTCAAAGGAGGAAAACATTCTGTCGTAAAGTTGATGCCTTTGGGTTTTTTCCTGACCATCCGTTGGGCCCCTAGCAGAATACCCCCTTTTGCAGGAGTATAGAATTGCTGACGTATCCGACCCTCCACGCTTGCAGTAAGGGAGGCGCCACCCCCTGAATAGTATCAGAGAGCACTCCCAGCAATACCCAAGACTAACCTGCCAAGGATTCAGTGGACGATAACCCACCAGTCAAAACCCTCAATATCACCGAAAGACAACCCACCGAAGATGGTCGTGGATAGCCAGCAGGGAGAAATAGACACGAGATAACAATCAGAGCCAAGGGAGCCAAGAAGCATTTACAGAACCAAAGCCAAAATGTGGTCGGAAGCTAGGAGATGGAATCGCCTAGTGAGAGAAACTCTCCACTAACCTGTATATAATATCAACCATCCCATCTTCCTTGTTGTCCCACTGCGCGCCCTTGTTGTCCCAATGTCCTTATCTCTATCACTACCAAAGCCCCCCTCTTCTGTCTCTTATGCCACCGGGCGTCCTCGCCACCCTCGTTGCATCTGCTTTAAGTATTGCTACTGAATCTTAAATGTTATGCCTATAAATTTTTACTGGATTCTTGGCTTACCTTCTTTGATTTTGTAAGTGCATTATCTGTTTACTGTTTTCCCCCTTTAACCTTGATAATACTTTTACGGTAGCATCTTGTAAGTGTCTAAATTGTTATTGACAATGCTGACCTAAAAATTTAGTCATCATATAATATTTTCATAAATAGGTTAAGAACTTATAAGTAACAGTGCTTCTAGTTCTTGGTGACTTGATGATGACCTGTTGACGTCAATAGTAAAGTTTAGTTGAAATGAGCTCATGAAATTACTTGACATTTTAGCCAAATTAAAGATTCTGTCTTAGCTTCGTGTTATATAGGTTCGGAGAACTCTTTACCCTTAGTTACCATAATCGTTTAGATGCTTAGTATCCAAACAGTGATAAGTTATGAGAGTAGAAAAAGGAAAATTTCAATTGAAAAACCTTCAATTTCTCCTCTTAATAACCTATATATTGTGCACGATGAGACCAGTTTAACGAAGGAACAATTGGACAGATATATAGTTATTTATTGCGTGGTGTGTTTTTACAATTTAATAAGAAAGTATTAACGGGCTAGCATCATCCTCATTAGTGTTAGGAGAGAGTCATTACAACGGCATAGAGTACCAACATTAAAGTTCAAAAAGTTATGGAATTGAATACCACTCTCTTATCAGTTGCACTGCACATGGCTCCCAGTAATTAAGCTCTGGCAAGAAATTAAACAATGTTTAAAGTGCAAACATGTGTTAATACATGAGTTTTTTTTAAGGAATACATTTAATTAAGAATTTCATAGGTTAAGAATTTAAATAAACGCCAATTATATTGTCGTTTCGTGGCTGTCCACTACAAGAAATATATAAAATACAGACGGAAAAATACCGACAGAAATGAAAACGTAGCCAATTACCGATGAAAATATTTCTTCCGTTAGTGAAGTTGTCTGGAAAATGGAAAAGGCGGGAAAAATAAAAGAAAATTTACTGACAAACTATTCCGTCTGTAATATAGTCGGCAATTGTGCGTCGTCTTCCGTCGTAGAGGCTAGAACTTTATATGTAAATGACGTCGTTTTGAAATGTAACCACACGACGTCATTTTGTTACAATTATCAAGCCTTCGCACTACAAGAAAAACGTGTAATAAGGACGGAATTATACCGACCAAATTGAAGTGGTATGGAAATAGAGACCGAATTTATATTCAGTCGGTGAAGTGGTCTGGAGGGAATTCTTTGCAGACCGAAAGTTTCGGTCGGTATGATTTAAAAAGAGGGTCG
Source organism: Erythroxylum mucronatum (assembly GCA_027563825.1). Taxonomy (NCBI): domain Eukaryota; kingdom Viridiplantae; phylum Streptophyta; class Magnoliopsida; order Malpighiales; family Erythroxylaceae; genus Erythroxylum; species Erythroxylum mucronatum. The sequence goes on from JAOSBP010000206.1 coordinate 2,373,150, forward strand.
GTAAAAATTAATCAAAACCAACCTCCTCCCTCCTTTTCCAAGCCTCGCGCGCGCGTCTTCTCCAGAATCGTCTTCTCCTCTCCTCCGGCATCCTCCTCCTTTGCCGTCCGTTCGGTGACAACCTGCTGCGTCTCCGGCAACCCTTCCAGCATATCTTCTCTGGCGACTACGGTGTGTCGTCACTCCTCTGCCATTGCCGAAGGTAAGCCGTGGGTTGAAATTTTTTTTCATCTTGTTTGGACTGATTTAATTGCATGTGTTTGTCTATCTGGGTTGCATTGTTCTTATGTTAGTATTTTACATGTAAGTAATAGGAAGATTTAATTGCATGTGTTTGTCTATCAGGAGCAAAAAGACGTCGTTTTTTTATACTTTAAACGACGTCGTTTTATTATAGTAAAAATCATTTTGCTTCAGGATGAAAATGACGTCGTTTGGTTTGAAGCCATACGACGTCGTTTTAGTTAACTAAATAAGTTACAGTTACCGACGGTACCATTGTAAACTAAAGTTACAGTTACCGATGGTACCGTCAGTAACTGAACTTAGCATATACCGACGGTACCATCGTATACCGTCGGTAATTGAAGTTAGCCTATACCGACGGTACCATCGTAAACTAAAGTTACAGTTATCGACGGTACCGTCAGTAAGTGTAACTAATTGTTTTGCCGACTGAAATAATACTTCCGTCGGAACAAGATGGATAACTTTGATGACGATTTTTCACATTCCGTCAATATACGTTTCCACACTCACCAACGGAAAGAGATACTCCGTCGGTGTAGATACCGACGGAAATGTTATCTACCATTGGTAAATATAGCAACGGAAAACTATTTCGTCCATATATTTACCGACGGAGAATAAGTAACGTCGAAAAATTTACCGATGACTTATTTAACGACGGTTATGTCCGTAGGTCTTATTCCATCGCAAATGTAGGGTACCGACGGAAAGTTCCATTATTCCATCGGGAATTATTGTCGGTAAATACCCATTTTCTTGTAGTGGTCTAGACATGAAAAGGAAGATGAATGATAAAAAAGGTCAAACCCACACCAATTGCATGCTTTTCATGGTAGTTTAGACATTGAAAGGTACGTAAAAAACCATCAAAGATCAAACCTTAATGATACAAGTCATAAACGACTCTTTTTGAACTCCAATGTATAAATTTTGTTGTAAACCATTGTGTTTAACCCAATGTAGGATAAATCCCTATATTTCAATTTTGAAATGTAAAAACCTTTTTGTTAGCGATTTTGGAATTGAAGCCCCAACAATTTAATCTTCTATCGGAATCATTTGCGTTGAGCACTAATACACAAAAAGTTCAAATTGTTCCTTAACGATTAACAAAAAGTTTAAGATTACTCTTGTTGTTATCTCTACGAGGATGATGCTAGCATAAATATTTTGTGAGATGCTTATTTATATGAAACTTATTAATAGAAGTAGTGAGATTTAATATTAATATAGTATGACCAATGACTCTTTTATTGCGACAAGTTTGACTTACGAAAAACAATCATAAAAACATAAAGAATTATATGAATATCACACTCATTAAAAAGAAAGAATCAGAGTTATAAGAGCCTATAGTTGATTACTACTAGCAAACTAGATAACATTGTTAATTATTAAAGAATATAGAATAAAAGATTTTCTAAAGACAAGGATGAAGAAAGCTCTCTCTAGAGTAATTTACACATATAAGATTGTTTATGTTAATTTATCATTTTTGAATTATAAAAAATTTTGCTTAAATTTCTTAAAAATATAAGTGAAAAAAGAAATGATTTCATTATCTTATGCTGAATCTATTTACATTTTACCAATTTGTGGACATATAAACTTTTTATGCCAATTCATGATTTGACAACTTTTATGAAAGTTAAACTACAAATTATTTAATAGATAATCCTCTAACAAGAGAAATGAATCCAGCACCAAATCAAAAGATACTTCAAATGAAGAAGGTTTGCTTAAGTCTTCAAAAGATTACCACCCTCTCAATTATTTTTTGAAATACGATATCAACATAAAATCATTGTTTAAAAAACTAGACTGGGTATCGAACCGGTTTAAAAAAAAGGTTTAAGGTTTTAAGGGTCAAGGCATTAAATCTTTATAAAACAAATATATAATAAATAAGAAGTGAAAATTATAAGAATAAGTAAAAATATAGCATAAAATAAAATACTTTATTGAAATAAAAAAAAACTAATAATGCATATTAATATTCACATTGTGGTTCACTGTGGAATAATATTCATATATCGTTGTCACGTGATCGTCGTAGCTTATGCCATGGCTATTATATTCACAAAAGGTCATTATTTCATCATGTTGTTGGTGATTCTGGCCTGGGACTAGGTTGTGATGATTAGTTATAGGTACAAACACACTCTTTATTTTAGGTTCAGGCTTAAGAACCACTATTCCTTGTAGACTGATGATTGAGTAGATAACTAGAGTCTATAACAGTAGAAGGTATTAAAAATTGATTTTGATGATGATGATGAGTAATAAGAGCAATGTTAAGCATGGTTGGTTGCTGCAGGTTGACGTTAGACAAGTTGGGTTGGTTTTTCTTTCACTTTTGCATATATATTAAAGACAAGCATGGTTAACGATTTCACATTTTTCCAAATTTTCTTTGAACTTTTAGTTTCACCTTACCTTCTTGCCTTCACCATTTCTAGGCTGATAAGGAAAATTTGTCTCATTTAATGCTTATATGTTTCTCCTTAACCTATGACTGATGGGAATTAAGACATGCACTTTTTCATTGTTAAGTGAAAGTCAAGATATTATCTAATTAGGAACTTGCCATACACATATGTTATATAAGAATATCTAAGAATATCATATTTAATAAATTAATTATTGAATCAACAATATATTGTTATATATTAAATTGAAATTGTTATATTTATGAAATATTTAATAAAATATAAATTTAAGGTTAAAATATTCCACCAAAGAGAAAACAGGATATGATGAGACAAGGTTCAGACCACGATTTGGAGTCAGTTACTTTCTATGTAAAGCATTACATTCTATAGTTGCAATAGAATCAAATTTTGTACCTCTAGTTACTACACATGCAGATGAGGCATCACCTTCCGTACCTGCTGCTACATTATCTACTAGCTTTACATCATCCACCACACCTATACCGACAGAGATATCAGGGGTAAGCATTGTGGAAGAAGGAGGCAGCCTCTAACCTGGAGCTGAGGGAAGAACTTATATTACAATTGTCAACAATCTGTAAGTGAAAATACATAAAACACCATATGTTTATAATTAAGTTATAGGTTTAAATTTAAAAATGATATAAAATTGTTTTTATACTAGATTGATTCCATTTGGACCGTGCTTAAGAAACATGATATCCATGTTCAATGAGAAGATTGATCTTGAGGGTTATATATCGAAGAATATATCTCCAGTGATAAAGGATTTTTATTATCAGGAGTTTGAGTTACAAAAAATATTTTTTTGTCTATTTTGTAATTAATTTTTATACATTAATTAGATAAATATTGTAGGTTATAAGTTCTTATCATATGTTTTTCCTTTTTTCAGAAAGAATTTGTTGGGATTCTGATTTTGACGCAGTTATTTATAAAGTATGGGAGAGACGAGCTCGTATATGTTATAAAGACTTCATTGTTGCGAGACACAAGACTAGTGTACAATCTCTTTATATTTTTGAAGAAATATGGAGTCGTTGGCAGTAATATTGGACATCATCAGAGGCAATACCTATTTCAGAGCAACAGACGTGGAGGATCGGGGAGAGAGAGTCTTCTCGTACACACTAGAGGATCTATTACCCACCACGTGTTAGTGTAAGTCGACTTGTACACTCCTGTAACTCGACTTACACATGTACAGTACTCTATAAGTCGACTTGTATTATCCTGTAACTCGACTTATACTTGCACAGTACTGTAAGATTGTTAGAGTAGTGCCCTAAAGGCAATCGCCTTCAGCGCGTTTTGTACAAAGTTGT
>JAOSBP010000206.1:2403796-2414420 GCA_027563825.1 Erythroxylum mucronatum
AACCTTAGAGATTTAAAGGTTTGGAGTCTAAAAATATTATTTTCAATAGTTAAACATAATAATATTCATAAAGTTGTTAAATAAGATAAATGTACTAGTACAGAATTATTAATTGGGAAGAAATTAAAACTTTACCTAAGCCCTTCTAGCAAGAAAACAGAGCTAACTTTAAAGTAAAGCAAGTTTAAAGTATTAAATATCATGACAATGGCTTCGACACCTCCAAGGAAGCAAGGATTCAACGTCTTCGATGCACACCAATTCCTAGAAGAATAATGTCCCTGCTTTTTTGCAACTGGATTGTCACATTGCTGATATTCATCCGCTCTTCTGGCATTTCAGCTAAGCAAGTCAACGCAATCTTGAGAACTGCGATCAGACCATCCGTGATTTTGTGATTTCCAACGTTGTTGCTCCTCCTCGCTGTGGTATTAGTACTTGGTTCCTGGCCTTCTTCCAGGATTTCTGAGTCCACAATCTCCATCACATGGTTTGCTAGTGCCATTTTTGCAAATTTGTGGAGGTTCAGCTCTTCATTGAACATGGCATCATTAGGTTTCTTCCCTGTAAAAAGCTCCAGCAACATGATTCTGTAACTGTAAATATTGCCATAAGTCGTCACCTCACTTCTCATGCCGTACTCTGCAGTTCATAAATTGAAACGATAGAACATACATTCAGGGTAAACAGGAAAAAAGAATTCGATCGCACGCTATGCTTCATCACAAGTTACCTACTTGGAGCTATATGGCGAATGGTGCCTCTTATGCCACCAGTATTGCTTTTATTTGAATTTGGTTCAACTTGGGTGGAAGTATCATGGAGGAATTTTGCCAATCCAAAATCTCCTACACGAGCAGTCATGTCAGCATCCAACATAACGTTACTTGGCTTCAGATCACAGTAAACAATTGGCGTTTCACACTGATGATGCAAATAATCAAGGGCGCTAGCTACATCAATTGCGATGCTTAATCTTTGGATTAGATTCAAGCTTCTCGGCTCGTGTATCCCATCAGTCCTATCGGTGGAGTGCAGCCACTGTTACAGACTCTCATTAACCATGTACTCGTATACTAAAGCCTTAACATCATTTCCCTGAAAATCAATGCTCGAACATGCAGTTACCACTTTGACAAAATTTCGATGCCTAATGTTCTTCAAGGCTTCACACTCTACCATGAAACTTTTGGAAGCTCCCTTGTTTAGAAGGTTAAGCACTTTCACAGCCACCACTGTTTGATCCTATTCCAGAATTCCCTTGTAAACTGTCGCGAAACTACCTGTCCCAATTAGATTATATTCGGAGAAGCCAACAGTTGCCTTGAGTAGATCCTGATATGTCACTTGCTGGAAAGGGATATTCATTGAAGACCTTGAAACTGCCAAGGTTTTTCTTTTTCTTAACCAACAGAAAATGGCAGAAGAGACTGTGAAGATTAAGCCTAGAAGCCCACAAGCAATTGCAATCGCCAACTTCACTTTAGTGGAAGATTTCGGCATGCCTGAGGTACATCGTGACAGGTTGAGTTGAGGAATTCCACCACAAAGCTTCTGGTTCCCTATAAGTGAAACTGCAGTTTCATTTTGAAACACCCCTTGCACAAGAACTTCTCCTTCCGGATCATTAAATGATAGATCCAAACGCTCTAACAGTCTAAAACGCCCTAAAAATTCGGGGATTTTGCCAATGAAGTTGTTGTGTGAGAGAAGGAGAAATTGAATGGCTGCTAATGAACTCAATGACTGGGGGATTTTCCCATGAAAAGAATTGCTTTGCATGTATAGACTTTCCAAACTTTTGCAGTTCAGAAGGATTTCAGGAATTTCTCCTGATAGTCTGTTGTGTGCAATATCTAGACTTCCGAGCATCCCCAACTGACCCACTTCAGAGGGGAGGGTACCTTCAAACTCATTGTAGGCTAAGTATAAGCGGTATGATAAGGATGAAATTGCAAACAATACTCTGGGTATCTGACCACTTAGTTGGTTTTCAGAAAGAACCAAGGTTACTAAATGCCGGCAATCTCCAAGTGTTGAAGGAATGCTTCCTTGTAACTTGTTCCCGCCTAAATATAGCTCGTTCAAAGAAGTAACATTGCCCAGAGTGGATGGGATTCTCCCTGACAATTCATTCCTGGTGAGGTACAGACCATACAACTTCTCTAAGTTGCCAATAGAACTTGGAATGCTCCCAGCCAAATGATTAGTCTCTAAACTCAAATACTCCAGGTTGATGAGATTCCCGATTTCAGTTGGAATGGTTCCTCTTATTTGGTTTATATCGAAAAACAGTTGACGGAGATTTGCCGAGAAGTTGCTTATTATTTTTGGCATGATCCCTCCAAAGCTGTTATTACTTATTTGCAGAACTTCTGAAGCTGTTATATTTGCTAAGGAGACCAGAAAATCCAGGTCGTCATCTTCTCCTTTTCCAAGATAGTTGTTACCAAGTAACAACCACTGCAGATTTTGCAGTCTTGAAAAAGTGGGGACTTTTCCAGAAAATTTGTTAGCAGTTAGCTGAAGAAGAATAAGATTCGACGCATTGGAAAGTGATGAAGGAATCAATCCAGTGAATCTGTTACGACTGACTGCCAGGGCTAGAAGGTTTGGAAGAGTTTGACCAATGTCGTGAGGAAGACTTCCGTGAAGTTGATTAAAAAGCACATTGAGAATAACTAATGAAGAGATGTTATACGTGGAAGGTGGAATACTACCGCTCAGATTGTTTTGACCAAGCGAAAAGGATTTTAGGCTTTTTAGCTGTCCAAACCTCTCTGGAATAAGTCCTTGGAAGTTGTTCTGAGACCCATAAATTTCTTCAAGAACTGAAATATTCGCCAAAGAAGGTGGAATCTAGCCAAAACTAGATTGTTTTTCTCGACAATAAATTGCTGCAGGTTCGTCAATAATCCAAGTTCAACAGGAAGTTTGCCTGTCAAAATGTTCTCAGCAACACTTAGTGTTTGTAGGTTAAAGCAACGTGAGATGTTGACAGGGATTTCACCGATGAACATGTTGACTTCAAGGTTTAGGCCACGTAACCTGAACAGAAATTCCAATTCTGGAGGAATATAATGACTAAACTTGTTGTCATGCAGGTAGGTTACTGTTAGAATATATTTTATATATTACTTATTTAGTTTTGACATTTTAAATTGGACATATAAGATTGCACTCATGATAGAAATTGAGAAGATATTTCGATGGAGTCTTGAAGTCTTTCCAATAGGTATGCATCTCCTTGTTTGGGTAAAAGTCTATTATTTACGGAGGAATCTTAATTCTTGAAGATTATCCATATATGTGCATATCTCTTGATTAGTGAAGTCACGCGGGTCACGCACAAAATAAGTTCTTTATTGGTTTATTTGTGGCCCATGATTATTGTGCCGAAAGTGGTCTCCTTGGTGAGTAAAGAGTTTAGGTGAACATGGTTTTATTGGTTTTACTGGCTGCGTATGATTTGAAGTGTTGCACTTTTTCTTATGGAAAAGATATGTTAAGCAATCCACGTATGACAAGAGCAGATGCTGTTGTTATGTGTCATTGAAGGAGTTCACTGTTTGCGGCATATATTAATATAATTGCTGAAGAATGGGCGTTGTGGAGTGCGGCAACTTGGTCTATTATTGCTGAATAATTTCAGATCTAGGAAGTTGTCTTTTTCTGTTTGATTTATTATTGTCTTTGAGTGAAAGTAATTAGACAAATCCTCTGTTGAGGTTAGTACGAGGCGGTCGTACTATTGGGTGTGGAATTCTTTCACGGGAAGTGAGGTTGAGGGATAGTATCAAGGGTTGAGTGCTGTCGGCTCAGTAAAGCTTTGGGTAAATCTATTGTACCTTCGTGAAAGTTATTAAGCTGGGTGAGGGCCTCGTAGACGTAGGTAAGGTGTGCCGAACTGCGTTACCAAATTTCTAGTATTTTTACTATTTCGGCTTTGCTTGATTTTATTTTGTGGGTGCCAGATAAGTTTGCGGAAAGTTTGCGAAATTATTAACCCTTTCAATTTTTCAATTACTCTTAGAAAACTCATGTTCCCGATGTCAGGAGCTAACCTGCCTGCCAATCTGCTAGAGTTTAAGTCAAGCTGGACGACTCTCTGGTGCTTGCGTCCACAAGTAACACCATACCAATTGCAGAAATGCGAGGATTCATTCCAAGACTTGAGCCTCCCAAGAGGTCATCCTCAATTTGAGCCTTAATGGCTAGCAGAGACAATCGATCTGTCTCATTTCCTGGAAGAAAAGAGAAGCAAAGAGGAAGTTGAAACGCCATTAGTATGAAAAGTAGACATAACATGACTGTATCCATATTTTGCAGTTCTGTGGCAGAGGTGATCGTAGTTTGAGAATAATACACTACCATCACCGCCTGCGAAAATGAAGCGGATGCTTCTGTAACTATGTCTTAGCAAAGCACCTTTTAAACTTAAAAAGTTTAATTTTGGGTCTAATTTTTAAAATATTACTAATAAGAATTAAATATTAGTTTAAAACTTTTAATAATGAACATCAATAAAATTTATTATATAATAATATTATTATTGCCTTAATCAAAATATAAGAGAATTTATCAAATTGTAATCTAAATATCTTATATATCAATAAAAAATGTTTATCAAATTAACTTTTTGTAAACATATTTTAGCTACATGAAACAAATTGATTAAAATTAAGTTAAATTGTAATATAAGTCACTTAAGTCATTTCTAATTTTAAAAAAAATTAAGTATCAATTTTTAATTTTAAATTATTGTTTAAGACACATGCATGTTCACATGACTTCTTTTGCCTTCTTCTGGATGTGGTTGGTAAAATGGATTGTCCAGAGACTTAAGTGGGCGACTCTTGAGTCAGGAAGTGTCATTGGCTCGAGTCTTTGAAGTCATCCATCCAACCCAAAAGCTACTTACAATCTCTTTATTTTTAATTCTTTTCAATTTATTGTTGAAATTTAGGGTAATATAAAGGGTATTATATCAAGTCTTTCGCTAATATAATGTTGGACGTAAACAACAAAAAGGTTTATGAATCAATATTCGAATAATTATATTTTGATTCTCTTAAATAAAAAGTCCAATGAACTTGTACTTTGGTTTGTGGAAAACTGAAAACATTGGAATCTAGTCATTAAGCCTCGTTTAGCTGTCATCATCATTGGAAGATAGTTGTGGAAAACACATTTCACAAAATTTCCACCGTTTCTTGCCCGAAACCAGTCAGTCAACCTTCTTGATGGCGAGTGAACGTTGCGTTCTGCTACAGAAACTGGACTTGTGTGCTAGGACTTGAGTTTACAGAAAAATCTAATCTATTCGATCCTGTTGATAATTTGACTTAAGGCGATGGAGTTAGGATTCGGACTTTTTATAAAAATATTCAAGCTTTAAAAAACGAAAATTTTATTTAAAATATCATTATTTTAATAAAATGATATTGTTTTTAATTTTAAAAAATAAGAAAACAAATCTTGATTGAGTTCAAACTCGAACTTTACTTCAAACTAGATTTAAACTCAAACACAGAATTTTAGATCAAGTTGAAGCTTGGACAAGCACGAGCTTCGCTCTATTTATTGTCATTCTTGGCGGGGAATTGATTTCTCTCATTCTCTCTTAATATAAATTTTAAAATATATATATATGGTTAATTTGTGTTAATCTCAATTGAAAAAAAAACTTGAATTGTCTTAATTTAATAAATTCTCACGTAAATTCTCTTGTGTTATTGTTTTATGATATTTTTGTCTATCAAATATTTTTGGATGTGAATTTGGGAGGTCTAAATTTCCAACACATATATCATCAAAGTCTTTGTTTATGGTTCTGAGATAGTGATCAGATGGGTTTCTCATAGTAGGGCATCGGAATCCAGTTGATGCAAAAAACTGCAGGAAAATGCATAGGAACTTGTTAGACATCGATATGCTTGATCATTGATCACTGTATAGTGAGACAACTTTTGATATGATACCTCTTCTGCCAATTTAACGGGACCAAAGTAGACAATTTTACCGGCAGAGAGAAGGCAAAGATTATGGAAAAGCTCGAAAACTTCACTGCTAGGTTGATGAATGGAGGCAATAACTGTCTTTTCCATCTTGGTGTGCGAGTATGGCGATGCTGTTCATGACATGGTAAGAGGCTGCACTGTCAAGTCCACTAGTGGGCTCATCAAGGAAAAGGAGTTTTGGACGTGTTAAGATCTCAATGCAAATGCTGACCCTCCTCTTCTGTCCACCGCTTAACCTGTTTTGCCCCTGAAAGGAATTGTGAGAATTTCTCTTGTATTGAATTCACCAACTCAAAAGGTATGTACATCCAACTAGCTATTTATACTAGGAAAAGGGAAAGGCTATTGGTGGACATCCTGTTGTACCTAATCTGTATTTACAACAATTGCAAGAATGAACCAAATGCAGGGGAATCAAAATGCAGAGGGTGGCTTGGTGCAAGCAGTGGCCGATCTGTACACTGCAGTGGTGTGCTACTGTCAAAAGCTGCATGGTGCAGGATTGTATGAAGGATCTGGACCACTGGATAAAGACCGGCCCACATGAAGCCCAGAAGAAGAAGTTGGTCCGGGTGACACAACTCAAGCCCAGAGGGCTAGTCAACCCAGATGGTCTAGAGGGATAGTCGACCCAGAGGAGAGAAGGGAGTGATTTAGTCAGTCCAGTCTTTAACACTCCCCCCTCAAGTCGGATACCCGGAGAAACGCACGGGTCCGAACTTGGAAGCTAGGGCTCCGAACGTTCGTGAAGGGAGAGGCTTCGTGAAGAGATCGGCTAGTTGTCGATGGCTGCGAACGTGTCGGAGGTCCAGAAACTCCGAGTTGACGGCGTCGCGAACCAGGTGGAGGTCGATTTCGAGATGTTTGGTCCGCTCGTGGAAGACGGGGTTGCGCGATATGTGGATCGCCGCTTGGTTGTCGCAAAACAGAGGTATGGCTTTTGTGATTTTTACCTGGAAACACCTTAATAGATGAGCGATCCATCTTAACTCGCACGTGGTGGAAGCAAGGCTTCGATATTCTGCTTCCGCTGAGGATCTACTCACGGTGGTCTGTTTCTTTGTCTTCCAGGAGATGGGTGAGTCGCCAAGGAACACACAGAAACCAGTTAAAGACCGTCTGCTATAAACACAACTTGCCCAGTCTGAATCCGAAAAGGCGACGAGTTCTAGGGTCGAGCTTGCTGGGTAAAAGAGGCCCTGATGTTGAGTTCCCTTAAGGTATTTCAAAACACGTTTAACTGCATCCCAGTGGGGTTCCCTCGGTGTTTTCATAAATTGACTCAGTTGCTGTGTAATGTAGGCAAGGTCCAGCCTAGTAAAGCTCAAGTATTGCAGGCGGCCTACTACTCTTCTGTACCTCTCCGGATCAGAAAGTGGCTCTCCCTCATCAATGGTGAGTTTATTGCCTGGAACAATTGGTGTTGTGCACGGTTTGCATTCGAGCATGTTTGTTTCTTGTAAGATGTCCCTCACGTACTTGCTTTGGCTTAGCAATGTCCCTTCTGTCGATCTTGCAATTTCGACCCCTAGAAAATATTTGGCATACCCCAAATCCTTAATGGAAAATTCATTATGTAAAGCTCGTTTTGTGTCATCCAGTAGTGTCTCGTTGGTCCTTGTGATGAGGATGTCATCTACATAAATGATTAGGGCAGCAAACTCATTCCCTTCCCCTTTAGTATACAAACAGTGATCTGCCTCTGCTTTGTTAAAGCCTAGGGCCTTCAATGTAGTTGTCAGCTCTTTGTGCCATTGTCTGCCGGCTTGTTTAAGCCCATAGATTGATTTCTGTAACCTGCATACCTCCCCTTCTTTAGCCTTTGTGTATCCTTGTGGGGGTGTCATGTAGATTTCCTCCTCTAAACGACCATGAAGGTACGCGTCATTAATGTCACACTGTATTATAGGCCACTTCCTAATTGTCGCCACAGCCAAAAGGGTCCTGATGGTGACAATTCTAGCCACCGGGGAGAACACTTCCGAGTAGTCGATACCTTCTCTTTGATTGAAACCCTTGGCCACCAGCCTCGATTTTAGTTTGTCGACTGACCCGTCTGGTTTATATTTCACCTTATACACCCACTTTGAAGCTATGGCTCGTTTACCTTTAGGCAATGTAGTCAACACCCATGTTTGATTGTCTTCAAGGGCTATCAATTGTGAGTTCATTGAGTCCCTCCACTCCTCTGACTTTGAAGCTGTTTCATAGGAAAGGGGTTCGAAAGTAGAATTGACATTACCTATGAACTTCATATACGGCTGTGTGTGAATAACCTGAGAATGTGATTCCTTGCACTCTTCTGTTCCTGCAGGACCAAGAACTTGTAAAACATCATTAGAAGTGTCAAGGACAGAAGTGGATCGATGAGCAGAGGCTTGGAGGACGTAGTCATTCAGGTATTTGGGCATATTGTGTGTTCTTTGACTTTTCCTGACATGAGTGTTTGGGTCTGTGGGTTGTTCGGGTGAGGTATAGGGTGATGATAGGTTTTCAGCATTTTCTAGTGTTGTTTCTGTATGCTGTGTATCTGGATTTCTGTGCATGCCATTTGGTAGCTCTGTATGGCTATCGGTGGTGATGCAGGGGAATAATGGTGTTGGAGCTTGTGCTGTCTGGTTTTGGGCATTGGCAAAGGGAAAAGTGCTTTCATAGAAAGTTACATCCCTGGAGCTGAAAATGTGTTTGGTTTCAAGGTCCATCACTTTGTATGCTTTGTAATCAGGCATGTATCCGAGGAAGACACATTTTGAGGCTCTAGGATCTAGCTTGGTCTTACTTGGGCTTTTGTTTAGTGCAAAACATAAGCATCCGAAGGTCTTTAGGTGTTCATAGGCTGGTCTTCTTTTGTGTAGTCTTTCGTATGGTGTCTACCATTGCAGGGTCTTAGTTGGGATTCGGTTTAGGAGATAGGTTGCTGTAAGAAGGGTTCCCCCCAAAAATGTTTGGGCAAACTTGCTGTGAAAAGCAAGGCCCTAGTTATTTGAAGTAAATGCTTGTGTTTGATTTCCACCACCCCATTTTGTTGTGGGGTATAAAGACAACTTTTCTGGTGCATTATCCCCATCTCTACAAAGTATTTCCGACATTCATTGTTTATAAATTCCTTCCCATTATCAGTCTGAACCCTTAGGACCCTTGTGTCAAATTGTTTCTCCACTGATTTAATGAATTGGGTAACGGTATGTTGGGTTTCATCTTTGTGTCGGAGTAGAAATGTCCAGGTAGCCCTAGAATGATCATCTACAATGGTGAGAAAGAACTGTGATCCATTTGAGGTAGGAATCCGATAGGGCCCCCATAAATCCATGTGCAGGAGTTCGAAGGTTCTAGTGGTGTTTATTTTGTGTTTGGGAAAGGGTCTCCTATGCTGTTTTGCCATGGGACACACTTGACAATCAGAAATAACATGAGTAGCTAACTTGATTTCATTGATATGTTGCAACTTTTCTCTAGAAACATGCCCTAATCTATTATGCCAAACATCAGGGGAAGTGATAACACTATGAGCAACATTTTTGGTTCTGTAAAAGTCTAAGGGAGGACCTTTCAGGGTCCCTGAGGGTAGTAAGCAGTCAGGACTTACCTCATACAATCCACTCCGGGCCTTAATAGCTGCTAAGATGTTGTTAGTCCGAAGGTCCTGCAAATATAGGTTGTTAGAAGCAAAAACTGCAGCAACTTCATTTTGAGTGGTGAGCTTATTAACTGATAGGAGGTTCTTGAAGAAATTGGGTATGTGTAATATTTTATCAAGAATGATCTGTTCACCAAGATTAGCTTGCCCTATATGTTTTACTCCCTGTTGAGTGCCATCTGGAAGTGTGACCAGGTCATATATTCTGTTTTCTTCATAGCTATGACAGACATTTAAGTTTTGGATCATATGTGAGGATGCTCCTGAATCTATCAACCATGTGCATGTATTTTCTGTAATGTTTGATTGTATGCAGCCATTACCTGCGAAGTTGGCAAGCCCACCCAACTTTACCTCATTCGTTCCTTTGCCTTTGAATGCTTTGGATATTTCCTGCTGTATGAATGTGGCTAACCCTTGAGGAATTTGATCATTCTTATCAATGCACTCACTGTGTTCATTTTGCATATCTGCAGGGGAGTCACTGAACATGGCTAAGTTGGCCTTACCCTTTTGCCCAGTTAATTCTCTGTACCAGTCCGGCACTCCATGGATTTTGAAGCAGGTTTCTGTGGTATGCCCCGCCTTCCCGCATTTGTCACAATGCTTGTCTTCCTTCCTTGTGTAAACCTTCTTACTGTTGTTGATATTTCTGCCCCACTTCTTCGGGTTGGAGTTTGGTTGTTTTGCCATCATGGCTACCTGCATGTTATTCTCATTAGTGGCACTTACTGTTCTTTGTCTTTCAACCGTCTGCATCATTGCATATGCTTTGTTCACCATGGGTAAAGGCTCCATAAGCATAACTTGGTTCACAACATGCTCATATTCTTCATTCAGGCCCATCAAGAACTGCACAAGTCGGTGTGTGTTTTCTTTGGTGCTGATAGCTTTGGCGGCCTCACATATGCAGGTAGGTGTCCAGTCTTTAACAGCCCCAACCTCCGATTCTAGTATGGAGTGACTC
>JAOSBP010000206.1:2435103-2452071 GCA_027563825.1 Erythroxylum mucronatum
GACTTTCTATTGAAGGTTGTTGACTAGTTTTGATGTGCCATTTGAACCTGATCGAGAGTTAAACTTTTCTTCTCATCGTTCAACTTAGGGTTACTAGTACTTTATGTAAGCGTTCAGGATGAGGATAGTGAAAAGTGATGTAGCTATAAGCTGCTTTAGATCGATCAGCATACTAAAAATGGTTATGTAACTTGCAAACCTGTAAAGTCTCATTTTGTTTTTCTGTATTGGTTAGATGTTGATGGTGTTAATTGAATATTTGATGGCAGATATAGAGCAGTCACAAGTGCGTACTACCGGGGAGCTGTTGGGGCGATGTTGGTATACGACATAACTAAACGACAGACGTTTGATCACATTCCTCGCTGGCTTGAAGAGTTGCGAAACCATGCCGACAAGAACATAGTCATCATTCTGATTGGGAACAAAACTGATCTTGAGGATGAGCGAGCAGTCTCCACTGAGGACGCTAAGGAGTTTGCTCAGAAGGAAGGACTGTTCTTCTTGGAGACCTCTGCATTACAGGCGACCAATGTGGACGATGCGTTTTTGACGGTGTTGACGGAGATCTTCAATATTGTGAACAAGAAAAGCCTGGCTGCAGATGAAAATCAAAACAACGGAAACGCCCCATTGTTGGCTGGCAAAAAGATCGTCATCCCCGGGCCTGCACAAGTGATTCCTGAAAAGAAGATGTGTTGTAGCTCATTGTGATTTGATCATACTTGGATTTGCCATCTGTGTGGTTCTTTGTTTCATGCTCCTCCTCCCTAATAGCAAATTTTGAAAGGTGTGGTGTATTTTTTGTAAATTGTACATCACTTTAGCTTACTTGGCATAAGAAGCTGACTAATTGCACGCCATGAAATGGAGCAGAAGAGAGTTGCTTTTGACTTGCATTGTTGTACTGCTACTCAGTTACATGTTTCACAATCTTAATCTTATGTTGTGATCTGCAGTTGCCTGTAATACAATGTTGGCGATCTGGAAACTGTTAAGTTCCCTAAAACGCCACCATTTAGCATCATATCCCACTATTAAAACACACTCGTGTACACAAACTCTAAGAAACTAGAACAGAATCAGAAAAGCGTGTGCATGCTTAATAGAAAATATGTTTCCTATTGAAAATAGTCCTTATGGGCAGTGACGGATCTTAGAAACCTAACGAATGGTAACAAATCCACAAACAGCAAATATAGTTAAGGATTCAACGGCATTATCGAAAGAAAACAAAGGTTGCAAACTTTTGAATCTCGCTACTAATGTAACAAAATTCAATTGTCCCCAAAAACAAGAGAAATCAAAATTGACTGAGCCTATCGAAGAAGTTGGGCAGATAGGACCAAATTGCCAACTACCTAAGCTGCAACAGAGGGCTTGGAGGCAGCTGATAATCTAGACCTCTTCTTTGCCAAACTCTCACTGCGGCGCTCACGCTGCTCCTTCAACCTGGTTGCAAGGAGCTTCTGATACTCAGCTGCTTCAGCCTTGGCCTTGGCAATCCTCTTCTTCTTGTCAGCTATTCTAGCGCGTTTTCTTTGTAAAGTCAAGGGGGTGACAAGCCTTTGAATTTTGGGAGCTTTGCTAGCTTTCTTCCCTGTGAAGACATCAAGTTGCAAATGTGTCAGATTTAAATGATACTTTAATGTTTCTATTAACTAACATACAATATCAAAACTGGTTTGAAAATATAGCATAGGAATAAACAATGTACTTACCAGACTTAGTAGTAAAGGTTCGGCGATATGTATTCACATACTTTCGGACATCATCCTCCTTTGAGAGGTTGAAAAGCTTTCTGATCTTTGAAGCCCTCTTTGGACCTCTCATTCTTGGTTTCTCGATGTCTGTAAGTCCTGGCAAGTCATTCTCACCTTTCTTCACAATCACCAAGTTCAGAACTGAGAGATCTGGGCTAACAATGCATCCACGAACAGACTTCCTTCTACGTTCTCCATTTCGCCTTCCATATCCACGAAAGCAAGGGGTACCTGAACAGACAAGCATTCCACTCAACTTAGTATGGAATGTTCAGAAACTATGCACATTTACTTGGAATGCCTTCATCCACATGCGGAAACAAAATGATCCAAATATACAGACCTCTATGAAGCAAAAGACGAACACGACCAGGAGTCAAAACTCCCTGCTTCATTGGAAAACCTTGCTTGTCACAGCCTCCCATAATTTTGAATACATAGCCTTTGAACTCCTGTAGATTGACATGTATAAGACTGAGAGTCTGAGGGACAACCTATAGCATGAATTTAGGTAACATGCACATTCCAGCCAGAACTCTAACTACATACCTCACCCAATGCATCACCACTCACTTCTTGAGAAATTCTCTTGTCAAAGAATGCTCGGCTGTCATAAACAAAAGATTCAGAATAAATGTCATTGAACCATAAGAACAAACAAAAGGCTACAAATAACTTGGTAACCAATAAAGTTGTGACTATATATGCCTAAAATAACTACTTAGAATGCATGATGTATCATTCAAAAAAAAAACTATATCACTAAAATCTAGAAATTTATATCGGCATGTTTCTCCCTCTAGTATAAATATCTTAACTCATCAAGCATTATCAAATGGCAATGTTTCAAACAATATTTCACAGGGCATAGTCAAACAGCAATATTCATAATAATATGCAGGTTTGATAACAATGAAAGCAATTCAAGAGATAGTAATGACCATTGATAAACTCAGCAGAGCTGTATTATTGACAACACTACCACAGTACCTTAGTTACTAGTTAGCTAAGGTTATAAAACAAACTCAATGACATCAAAACAGTACAAATTGTCAGTTGTCATGATACAAGAGAACTTGCGAAGTTCCAGAAGCTCAAAGATAAAAATATTAAACTTCAAATTGAATATATTGCTCATGGTAGTGGAGCAAAAAAACATTGAACTATTTGTATATTTCCTGACAGAAACTAGTACTTTTCTAAAGAGATTTTATGCACAACATATAACCAATTAAATCAAATCAATGGAAATAACGATTTGTTTGCAATTCAGAAGTAAATGAAAAGCAACAGTTTCGTAACTTTCCAAACAATTAATAAGTTGAGGCAGTTCCCTCTACCAACAAGAAGATTACCAACACCATTGGGGAAGTCAAAACCACATCTAGAGAATATATGTTTACCAGCAAAAATTTATTATTTTTAAGTTAATAATAGGAAAAGATACTGCACCTAGCCATATAGTGCAAACATGAAATCACGAATCAAAAAAAGAAAAAACTTTATCAGCTAAAAGAAATTTGTTGCATTTGTTTTCTTTCAAGTGACAGAAACAAAATAAATGACAGCAGGCTTCAGGATTTAAAATCAGTTTTTCTAACCAAATTCAATCATAACCACTAGCTAAAAAGAATTAAAGCAGAATCAATATCGATTCGAATGACATTTAAGTATATTTAATTTAATACAGAAACACTTACAGTTTCTGGTCATCGTCTATTTCAAGCTTTTTCTGGCACCCAGTAGTCGGATTCGCAATATTGAACTGCCGTAAAAACATTGAGACAACAAATTAATGAACAAAACAAGGGAAAAAAAACCGAGCTAGGGTTCGTGTTTAGAACCATCGTAAAGACTTAGAAGGAACAATACCTTCATCTTCGATGTGGAAAAGATACCCTGCCCTGCTCCTCCTCACTCCAGGTGTTGTTGTACCCTTCGCAGCCAAATTAGGGTTTTGATTTTAGAGGAGATTTATACCAAGTGGAAGTTCTACAGTGATGTTCATTAAAATTTCGATGTGTGAGCCCCTATAAGAACGCAACACGTGTCAAACTACTTTATAAATACATGGATCGGTGGAAAAGTTTAAGCCCGAAATGGCTGACCAGACTATTGGTATGACATAGGCCCAAATGTTTGTTAAGGATTTAGGCCCAGCCCAAATTTTAAAAACAATAATAACAACCCGTAGAAGTCTTGCTAAATGCGAGGTCTGAAGAAGTTTAAAAATACTAAGCTCAATGGTTAAGAAAACCCGAAACTCAAAGGCTGAAACCCAACCCGATCAAGTGATCTAAAATTTGCTATAGCATAATGTAAACAAAAAGTTTTACAAATAATTATATAATTTGCTTTGATCCGCATCTAGTCCAAAAGTCACTAAAATGATACTCCCTCTTATTTAAAATAAAAGTCATTTTAGATATAATTTAATTATTCAAAATAAGTGTCGTTCGTAACTTTTTATGCATGTTTATAATTTTACTTCCAAAATTACCCTTTAATTTCTCTCACATCCTGATTACACAGATTACATTTTCGAGACCGTTCAGCATGCAATTAATAAGGATATATCAAACATTTCATTAGCTTTCTTAATAAGTGTGTATCCCTCTAAAACGACTTTTATTTTGGATAAGAGGGAGTATTATTTTATTATTCTAATTTAAAATTATCCAATTTATAAATTAAATAAAATAATTTATAATGAAAAATATTAATATTTTAAAGGTAATTGGGATCCTTCACATCAAACTAACTATATCTTTTAATAACTTTTTGTCTGTTTGCTTATGTTTTGGTTCATACAAATGTCAAAATGAATGGCAAATGGCAGTTGGCGGTTGAAGTGGATGGCTTGCACAACATGTAATTCTCTGAATGGCTTCAAACATTAAAACTAACGAACTGTCCAATTCCAAGGAAAAGGGAACCCAACAGATATTTGTCATAAGAGATGATATTACCGTTGTTTAGGAAGAAGAACCAATCCGAAACAAGCGAGTGGACTGATTATGTCTTAGCGCAAACATAAATTAAAAGATTATGATCAGATCGTCACCAGAGTTTACTGGTTCCGTCAGGAAAGGATATGTTTTTCAATTGAGGATTGACTTGGACATAATTATACAAACATTTAATCAGTCCAAGTGCTTAAACCATTTATAAACCATAGTCCCACTAAATCCAAAAAAACCCATTGCATTTGTGATGAAGCTCTTATCCACATTTTATTGACTAATCTATGTTTGGCGAGGCTTATACTAGCAGAGCTTTTATTAGTAAAGTTTTTTTTAAAAAAAACTTTTCTAAGAAGCCAATGGCTGTCATTTAAAAAAGAACTTTTTTGAAACAGCTTCATATAATAAATTGTTGGGTAACATAAAAATAAAAAACACTTTTAATTTTAATTATATTTTATTTTTTAATAAAAATTATTTATGTATATAAATATTATTTAAAGTATATTAAACATTTTGCAAAGCACAATATATTAATTATTATATAATTTTAAACCATATGAAACATAAATAAAAATATATCTAAAAAATATTTTATATGGATTATAACATAAGTAAAACTAATATAAAAAGAAATATTAAAACAAATAAAAAAGCTAAATAAAATTATATAATTCTCAAAATAAACGTGAAGATGAGTTTATCGATATTGTAGGAATTGTGTGTAAAACATAAGGACAAAAGAAACTAAAAAATAGACTCATTAATTGATTTAAAAATCTACCTAAAAAAGCGTTTTTTTTATAAACTCCAAATTTGAGCTTTTTAAAAAGTTATACTTTGACTGCAAAAAAGTCTTATCTATTAAAAAAATTTATTTTACAACCAAACGCTCATTTTTTTTAATATGATTTTTTAAAAATGACTTTTTTTGGTGAAGAAAAGTGCTTGTTGATCTCCCAAAAGTCCATCCAATCATACACTAACTTGAATTTAAAAAATTTTGAATTATTTATTTATTAAATATTTTTAAATTTCAAATTATATATTTTATATAATTAACGCAAAATTTAATAACTAGAAGATGTGAAATCAATAAAAAAGATACTTTTTTACATTTTTGATCTACTTTTCACAAATTTCACAGAACTAAATATTCCAGCAAACATACATGCCATTTTGTAAGAACAAGAACTACAGAACAAGCATCCACTCAACTTGGAAACAAGACAAGCATTCGAATTGATGCTTCCTGTCCAGTCCAGACACCAGAAAGAGTTCGGTTTATCATCGCCTCTTTTTTTCTGCTCCACCAAAAAAACACAAACACTATCTATAAAATAAAATAAAATTATAGTGCACAAACAAAATCACCGCTTGACTCTATATCATCCATGTCAAGATCATCCTCATCTTCTATGTCGTCAAACTCCATGCTTCCTCCAAGACACTTTGGTCCCTCTCCACCCTTCCTTGCCTCTTTTATTATGCCTATTACTTCTTCGATGCTTTGTGATGATTCTTCACTCGAGTCGTCGTTTTTCAAGCTACCTTCTTCGTCTTCCATGAGTTCTACGGGCATGTTCTTCGTAAACCAAGGGTGGTTTTTTATCTCCGGGATTGTTATTCTCTGTAGAAGAGAAAAAGAAAACAAACGATGTTTTGAAATTATATGAAATATGACAGAAATAATTGCTTTAATTAATGTAATAATGCTTAATTAAATATTTTTTAATTTCTGATATGATAAATAATTTAAAATTATTAAAATTACGGGAAAATATATATCTAATAATTTTTTTAAAATGAGTGAAACAAGTAACAATGAAGTAATCGATTCGAGTATACTATACAGAGTCTTGGTGTACCTTTTCAGGGTTGGCCACAAAAATTCTTGACAGAAGGTGTTTACATTCCTTGGAAACTCGAACATAGTCAGGAATGGAGTAGTGAACACTGAGAATCCTCTGTCATTAGTTAAATATCTCATCAGAAGTCTCCAATCTCTGAAGTTTCGTTACAATAAATAGCTGACTAACCTGAATTGTTTTCTTGAAGTTCCTTGGATCATCAGGATCTTCAAACGGATAAGCTCCGACCAACATCACATACAAAGTTACCCCACAAGACCAAACATCTGCAATCTATCCTCAATAATTCAAAAGATTAATGTTCCTGGAAGTTAGGTTACCAAACAATACCCTACCTAACTAACAGAAAATTTATTACCTTCCCATCATATTCTTTTCGTGATAATACTTCTGGTGCAATGTAAGCTGGTGTTCCCACAGTAGACTTGGGTTGAGAATGTAAAACCGAAGACTGAATCCAATAATGTCAAAAGGGTATCAGTGTTTTTGTTCAAATCCGAATCCAATTTATATTGATTACTAAGTTCATTGCCTTGGAATAGCCAAAGTCGCATATCTTAAGACGTGGAGCTGAGCTCCCATCGAGCAAGGTGTTTTCCAGTTTAAGATCTCTGTGACAGATTTGCTGTATCAGAAGAAAGCGTGAATCAATCTTATAGAGATGAAGAAAAGAATGGAATGGACTATAACCATTTTTAAGTAAGATCAGCTTGGAAGTTTCACCATGGAATGGCAGTAGCTGACTCCTGATATGAGTTGTTGGAAGAAATATCTTGCCTGCAAGAAAATTTACCAGAAGCAGGAAAGGGAAAGAAAATTAAGAACGACCCAAAAGATGGGAACTCAAAAAAAATTTCTTTTTTTCTGATGGACTTACTTCGTCTTCACTGAATCTACCAGCATTGCATATTCTTTCAAAAAGTTCTCCCCCTGCAGCATATTCCATGACTATGGCTAAGTGAGTTGGTGTTAACAAGACCTGCAACAGTGAAAAGAAAGTACACACCTCTTAAACAGAAATTTCTTGCCAAGATTGTAGCTTTTCAATCTTGCAGAATCTGCCCTTTAAAAATTGAAAGGAACGATCTTGCTTTTCAAGATTGAAATGTTTATGAAATTAAGGCAGGAAAATTGTACACGTTCCTTATTCCATCGGTATATATATATACAGAAATAGTGAGGAAGACAGATTAATCATACAAAATATGCTCTGTTTATAGCAACTGGTAATGCCAAAACAGAGTTCAACTTTCAGCTTTAGAACATCTTAAGGATTTCACTTAACATTTGAGTTGAGCATATATGTACCTGTTTGAATCGGATAATATTAGGATGTTTCAATGATCGATGGTTCATTATCTCCCTCTGCACATGTTCATCAATCTGCAAAACCAACAGACCCAGAAATTATTTACTTAAAACACTTCTAGCCTCCAGTTAAAAACTGATCAAATCACCAAAACCCAAATCAACAAACATGACTTATATAGACTGAATATCTCATAAGATTACAGAAAATCTGGACGACTCATATGAATAAGTGAGAACCTAGTACACGCTCTCACTTGCAACGCCAAATCAAATTCTAAAGGGAAAACTTCAATGAAACTGAAGCTAAAACACCACCTTCTGTCCTCTCTCGATATACTTGACAGCGTAAAGCTCACCACTTCGTTTATCTCTAGCCAGCTTAGCAACACCGAAGTTGCCTGACCCAATATCTTTAAGTATCTCGTAGCGCTCCATTGCTATATCTTTCAAGTACCCTCTCTGTATCTTGCCTTCAAAACCAAGAAACTAGAATGAGCACACCACAAAAGACTCCATAACATAACATAGCAAGAACCTGGCGAACCACCCCTGACCCTTTTACCTTCTTCTTCTTCGTCTTCTCCTTTCAATGGTATTGCTTCTGGTCCTCCTTCACCTCACTTGACTGGTCTGAGTTCGAGAATCTCATGGCGACGAGTAATGAAGAAAGCTGTAATGCGATTAGAGCTTAAACACTTGAGAAGCAAGCAAGTCTTCTTTGTTTATTGGAGGCGTCAAGAAGTGACGGAGTTACACGTGGCGTGATACTAGAGGTTACATATCCAAGCAGAAGAAAAGAGGTTGTTCTTGGACTATTTGGCCAACGTTAGTCTGCACGCTCGCGCTCAGAGCGTGTACGTTGACAAACTGAGAATTAACCAATAGGAAAATCTTAGCCTCAAATCAGTGTCCGGTGAAAGAGAGAAGTTGACCGTTGCGAGAGCGAGTAGAATTACGCATACCGGAGAGAGAGTAGCTTCCAAAAATTGAGCGACACGAGGAGAGAGGATAAGTTGGGAGAAAAGCTGACGTGGACGGTGGAAAGAAGCGGGTATTGGAGAAACCAAAATGGGCGGTGGTCCCCACTCCTTGCTTGGATTGAGTGGCCTTGGCTTTTGCCTTTGATTGGACGAAACCAAATGAAACATACCGTAGATACGGTACCTACAATATACAGTATTACAGCTTAGTAATTAAATCTTAATCAACAACAAGTTGAAGCATTCGTGGAGTTGCTTTTATCCGTTCTTTATTTTTATTTGAAAATATTACAACCTTTTTACATTCTCATGTATAGAAAAGTACGATAGTACGCAGCTGTATTTTGTATAGAAAAAAAGGTTAATTTTTATAGACTCGCATGCAATGTGGTATAAAGATAATATTCTCATATATTCAACTAAATTAAAAATTTTAATATAAATTATTCCTCTTTTAAAATGAATTATGCTTTAGAGTAAATTTTGTTGTCTCTAAAATAATATGAAATATATTATATCTTAAATTAAATTTAAAGTATTTATTTAACTCTCTTTGATTGGATTAATATATCTTTTTTATTGAAGTTCATAAGATTAATTTATTTTATACTATTAATATTTTTTATTAATTATAAAATGGAAATAAGCATCGTTGGAAATTAATTTATGATGTAAGTAGTTAAAGTCAAACTTGGAAATGAAAGGTTGCTTCCTTTTTAAGAGTTGTGACTTGTATTGAACAGACGTGACTGTTCTGAAAAGTTCCTTCCTTTCTAAGAGTTGTGACTTGTCGTGAACAGACGTGACTATTCTGAAGGGTTGCTTTCTTTCCAAAAGTTGTGACTTTTCTGAAGGATTGCTTCCTTTTCAAGAGTTATGACTTGTCGTGAATAGACGTGACTGTTCTGAAAATTCTATATATACATAAGTTTTAGTTAAGATTAAAAAGTTTTTAACAATTCTACCAACACAATCTCTACATTCATAATTCTTGAAGAACATCCATACTCTTACAACTTGAATGTTCTTGTGTTCTTTTTATCCTAAAAGTAATTTGCCTTTAAGCCGGATTGTAAGTACAGTAGGGGCAAATAACACTTCAAGGAAAGTGTCCAACACGCCTAGAACACCTTAAACTTTGTGTTTTGTTCTCAAGATCTCTCAATTCTCAGCAACACTATCTAATTTATTGTTCATCCTTTGTTTTGTGGACTCCCAACCCTTATTCTATTACAATCTTAAATTGTTATTTTTTTTCCTATCATGGAGTCCACTCAAGAATCCGCTCTCAAAGTGATGAACCAAGACTTTGTGAAGTTAGATTGCCTTGATGGAACCAACATCAACTTCAATCGTTGGAAGGACAAGATGATGTTCTTCCTCACAGGTTTGAAAATTGCATATGTACTTGAGCCCACTCTTTCTGCAATTCCTCTTCCAAAAGAGGGTAAAGTAGACACAAGGAAGGTTGAATGAGACAAGTGCCAAGAAGATGAATTGCTTTGCAAGGGTCATATTCTCAAAACCCTCTCAGGTAACCTTTATGATCTCTTTACAACCGTGAAGAGTCCAAAGGAGATTTAGGCGTCACTTGAACATGAATATGCATCTCAAAAGCAAGGCGCAGATAAGTTTCTTAAAAGGTATTTTGAATTTAAATTTATTGATGGTTCCTCTCTTATGGATCAAATTCACTATTTATAAGTAATTGTTTCAAAACTTAAAGACTTGGGTGTTGAAATTTCGGAATCATTACAAGTAGGGGGCAATTATCGCTAAGTTGTCTTCTTCTTATAATGATTATCAAAAGAAGTTGTTGCACACTTACGAAATTTTAACTATCGGTAGTGTTTTGAAGCATCTTCGAATTGAAGAAGGTGCAAGAATTCTTCAAAGAAAAGAAGTGGAAGGAAATCCAAAGGTGAATTTTATGGATGAGAAGAAATCCAGCAATTATAAAAGGAAGAAACCTGAAAATGCTAATGCTAAAGATAAGAAAAAGAATCGGGTTTGCTACAATTGTAGAAAGAAAGGGTACTACAAGGCCAACTGCAGATCCAACAGGAAGCAAAAAGCAAACAATATTCTTAGTGCTAACCTTGTTGATGAATGTGCGTAAATTGTGGCAACCTTGACTTTTGGTACTGTGACAGAACTTCACATGGTAACATCAATTCCTTCTAAGGATTGGTGGGATGATTCCGGTGCAGCAATTCATGTGCGCAATAATAAGGACCAATTCAAGAACTATGAAGTTCTTGAAGGACATAAAGTGGTCATGGCCAATGGTGTGAAAGCCAAGGTGCATGGAAAGCGAGATGTACATTTGCTATTCACTTCCAGCAAAAAGTTGGTGCTCACTAGTGTTCTTCATGTTATGGATGTGATCAATAACCTTGCTTTTGCGGATATCCTAAACAAGAAGGGCTTGAAGGCTGTACTTGAGTCAAACAATGTAATCTTGTCTAAGAATGGTATTTTTATAGGAAAAGTATATTCTTGTAATAGCATGTTTAAGCTTAGTCTTAATAAAGTGAATGATGTTTCTCTTTATTTGGTTGATGCTTCTTATTCTTTATGGCATAGTAGATTAGAACATGTTAGTCATAAAGTGATTCATTATATGCCAACAAAAGGACTAATCTTTTATAATGTCCAAGTGAATAAGAAATGTGAAACATGTATACTAGCAAAGATAACCAAAGTTCCTTTTCCTAAAGTTGAAAGACATATAAAATTGCTTGATTTAGTGCATTCAGACATATGTGAATTTAATGGTTTTTTAACAAAAGGTGGTAATAAATACTTCATTACTTTCATCGATGATTGCTCTAGATTTGTGCATGTTTATTTGATGAAAACCAAGGATGAAGCATTTAATATTTTTAAGACATATAAGTCTCTTGTTGAAATCAACTAAGTAAAAAGATTAAAATTTTGAGATGTGATAGAGGAGGAGAATACTTCTCTAATGAGTTCTCAAAATTTTGTGAACAAAATAGTATTATATACCAAACTAGTGCACCATATACTCCTCAGCAAAATGGTTTAGCTGAAAGAAAAAATAGAACTATGCAAGACATAGTTAATTCTATGCTCTTGAGTTCAGGTTTGTCAAAAAACTTGTGGGATAAGGCTTTGTTGGTTGCATGTCATTTGCATAATCAAATTCCATCCTTAAAGACTAAAGTGTCTCCATATGAAGTATGGAAAGGAAGGAAGCCAAACTTTTCATATTTGAAAGTTTGAGGCTGTTAAGTCTCTAAAAACAAAAGAACAAAGTTAAGACCAAAAGCACTTAAAAGTGTGTTCGTAAGTTATACAAAAAATCTAAAGCTTATAGGCTACTAGAAGTCAACTCTAATGTGATTGTAGAATCAAGGGATGTTGAGTTATTTGAGGATTTGTTTCTTAAAGATTCATTGTTAAATAACGATCCATCAAATGGACCTACCCCTTCTCTAAGTGTTAAACTCCCAAGTGCGTTAAAAAGACCCAAGTGTAGACCCTCCAAGTGAACCTAGGAGGAGTCAACATCAAAGGAAGGGAAAATATCTAACTTCGGATTTTATTTCTTCACAAGCTATTATTTTCTTCGTTGAAGGCAATAGGGACACCCCACTAAATAAAACTTTGATTTTATTAAGTGTAGAGGAAGATCCTAAAACATTTAGCGAAGCAATGAAATCAAAGGATATGACATTTTGAAGAGAAGCGGTAAATGATGAAATGGACTCAATATTGTCTGACAGTACTTAGGTTCTAGTTGATTTACCTCATGGGTCCAAACCAATTGGATGTAAATGGGCATTTAGAAGAAAATATGCCACAGATGGTACTATTCTAACTTATAAAGCAAGGCTAGTAGCTAAAGGTTTTAGGCAAAAAGAAGGAATCAATTATTTTGACACATACATCGTTGCTAGAATTGCATCGGTAAGAGTACTTTTGGCTTTAGCTTCAATCTATAGCATTCATGTACACCAAATGGATGTAAAGAAAACATTGTTAAATGGTGATCTAGATGAAGAAGTGTATATAGAACAACCGGAAGGCTTTGTGCTACCAAGAAATGAAAAGAAAGTATGTAAGCTAGTCAAGTCATTATATGGCTTGAAACTAGCACCTAAACAATGACATAAGAAATTTGAATCTATTTTACTTTCATATGGATTTAGATATAAAAATGTTGATAAGTGCATTTATTCTAAATTCAATTAAAAGTATGGAGTGATCATTTGTCTCTATGTAGATGACATGCTCATTGTTAGTCCTACATATAAAGGTGTGGTTGAAACTAAGAAGTATCTTTCTTCTAAATTCAAGATGAAGGATCTTGGTAAAGTAGATAATATCTTAGGCATTAAAGTTAAGAAACATAGTGGGGTGTTTTGCACTCTCTCAATCATATTATGTTAAGGAAATCCTAAAGAAATATCAACATTTGAATGTGAAAGAGGTAAGTACTCCTTTTGATCCTAACTTTAAGTTGCATGCGAATGAAGGTAGTCTAATTGCACAACTTGAATATGCTAGTATAATTAGAATTCTAATGTATGCAACGACTTGCACTAGATCGACTATCTCATACTCAGTGTATAGACTAGCTAGATACACTAAAAGTCTTAGCCAAGAACATTAGCAAGCTATTAAAAGAGTGCTGGGATATCCTAAGAAGATAAAAGATTTTGGACTCTTTTATAATAGCTTTCTAAATGTTCTTGAAGGATTTTCAAATACTAGTTGGATTACTAGCATTAGTGCCCAAAACTCACCAGTGGTTGGGTATTCTTGCTTCGTGGTGGAGCTATTTTTTGGGCTTTGAAGAAACAAACGGTGATTACTCGCTTTACCATGGAAGCTGAATCTATAGCTGTATGTTCAGTTTGTAAGGAGGCTAAGTGGCTAAGGGATTTGTTATTGGATATAGATTTTTGGCCTCGTCCCATGCCTACGATAACCTAACATTGTATAGTGAGTCTACTATGTCTAGAGCATTGAACAAAGTGTACAATGGTAAATCTAGACATATAAGCATAAGACATGCATTTATTAGAGAAATGCTAAATAGAGATGTCGTCTCGATTGTTTATGTAAAGACATAGAACAATTTGGCAGAACCGTTGACTAAACTTCTTGCAAGAGATTTAGTTAGTTCGACGACATCTAGAATGAGATTAAAACCTTTTAGTCAAAAATCACTAGCAATGATAACCCAACCTTCTTCTAGTACTACTCCTAGATTGTAAGGTTTAAGGGGTAATAACAAGTTGTTTAGTGGTTGTGAGTACTAAAATTTTGTAAACCATTCCAAGAAAATAGTGGTTCAATTTGTTACTCTTAAGTAAGAAGGTTGAGTGAAATCTCTTAAAGAAATTATTCTTGAGTGCTTGTTTATGTTTATGTAAACATAGCTAGAATACTTTTAACCTATATGATCATTAGAAGTGGGGCCGCTTCTAGCAAGAGTTTAAAGTAATCTCTTGTATATGATAATGAACTACGATGAGTAAATGGTCAGTAATAGTGCTAAAATTGTAATGTGAATTAATTGAATGCTAAGAAGGTTCATGTGTGCGACTTGTCTGAACCTTTATGAATGAAGGTTGAAGCAATGAGCCACTAATTGTTTCCTTTAGATTTTGTGATATGTTTGTACTATATGATGGTTTAAGGCGAAAGCTACCTTTCTTTAGGCATGATTTCTTTTTTGTGCTTTTTTTCCATGTCACAAACTAAATGGGGGATTGTTAGAAATTAGTTTGTGATATATAACACTTTAACAAGCCTATAACACTTTAAACTTTGTGTTTTGATCTCAAGTTCTCTCAATTCTCTGCAACACTATTTAATTCATTATTCATCCCTTATTTTGTGGACTTCCATCCCCCATTCTATTACAAGCATTAGTTCCTTCATATGCTAAAAGTGATAAATACAAAAATAAGAAAACATGTCCACTTAACTAAATTCTACACATTAAATAAGAAGAAGTATGATAATTGCAAGAAACTAACCTTAGCACATTGCAACTTGAGTAGGGGTGACCAAAAAAGAAAGAAAAAAGAAAAAGCTCAGTCCGACCTAATTTAGTTTGGTTTAGTGTGAATTCAATGACTCTGATATGAGTTTATCAAGTTTTAAGCCAGTGAGTTTAGGCTATTTTTCCCAATCTGGTTAGCATAACTCAAACTATGAATATTTCAATCAAATGACATTATTTTAAAATTTTAAAGATTAACAAATTAAATTTGCTTCAGGCCGATCAAGCTTCATGCTACCCAACCTCGATAGATCTTAGACTCGAGTTTGAACCTTGGGCCTAATTGGACTTTAAGCCGAGTTCAAACCCAAAAATATAATTTTTGGACCGAGTTTAAGTTTGAGCAGACTCAACTCAACTCGACTCATTGTTAGAGATGACAACTGGGCCGACCTTGGCCCTAGGTCTGGTCTTGGGTTGCCCAAGCCTAACCTGACTCCAAGGCCTGACCTTTGTAATTAAAATAACGTCATTTTACTTTTTTTTCAATTTAAAAATTTCTGGTCAGGCTAAGTCAAGCTCGGGCTCAGGTGGGTTGTCTCTAACCCAGGCTCCAAACTCATTGTTAAGCTTATATATGAGCAATCAAAACAATTAATACGAACAAAATAAATTATAAATTATAAATTTATTAATCAAGTCACGACATTTAATTTTTTTAATGTTTTACTTCAAATTACTTAAAACTTAAAAAAGTGAGTTATACGAATATTGGTATACTATTAAATATAGGAAATAGTTTATTGAAATCAGAGTATAAGAATTGTGAAATTGCTATTTATGTGTAAATGCATATCTATAGAAATGAGATAGAGACATGGACGATGAATACTTGAACATATTTTAGGTCTCTTTGTCACCTCTTGACCCACTAAGGCTAATTTGCGGTTTGGAATACTTGTGTTAATGTGCAATTTGGTACTGTCTTGCCGTGTTGTCAAGGCAATTTCCTGGAGTGGAGTTACACTAAGTTTTGGTCATAGACTCGTAGTACCACTGAGTCACTACGCCCTGACATATCCACATTATGTGTTGGGTTGCTTTCCAACTATACATCAAATTGCTCTTGTCCATTTAGTTTTGGATTCTTTTCATCAACCATACTTTCAAAATTGTACCGGAAAATAAGTCGAGAAGAAAAAAATTTTAAGATTTAAAATATTTAACTGATATTAAACTATCATAAAATTAATTAAAAATATAATAAAATTGAAAAATTTTAAAAATAATCGAAAAAGATTATTATTATCTATTAAAAAATTTAAATTTTAATTATAAAAGAAGACTATTAAATAAAAATTTATTTATTTATTTTTATTAATAAGAACTGATTAGTTTATAAAAACTAGTTAATTAATTAATAAATTGATTAGTTTTTAACAACAAAAATTATTAAACTAAATCAAAACAAAATATTAAAAATTGCACGAAAAATTTTCATTATAAACTGGTCGAACCTGTTTAGTTTTTAAGACATTTATAATAACTATTAAAATATAAATGCCATGTTAAGAAAATTTTTTAAAATTAAATGTGTTTTTTACACACTTTTTAATTTTTCATAAGAATAATAAATTAACAATAATTAACTTTTATTTTTAATTAAATGTTAACTATATTAATATTGTATTAATGTTGTTGAAAGATTACGTGACATTTGATATTTATATGAATTATATAACTTTTGTTAAATGTAACATCAGGAAAAATATTTTTAAATTTAAATAAATATATATTTTTATACACACTTCAACATTTTATAAGAATAATAATTTTTTTAGTTTTATCTTTAATTTAATCTTTTAAAATTTCTAAGAAAGTGTACTTATTTTTATAATATTAATATTGTTGAAAGATTTGTTACATTTTATATTTATACGAGTTATATAGCTTTTCGTTTTCATTAATATAACTCAAAAATAAGTACGACTGCTTATATCAAGAAAATATTAACACAATATTTTAAATTATTATTTTATAAAAGCAAATTATTTTTAAATATACACTAAATAAATTATATTTAAAATAAAATAATAA
>JAOSBP010000206.1:2456816-2470913 GCA_027563825.1 Erythroxylum mucronatum
CTAAGGTATGGAACAAGCATCTCCCTCCGAGGATATCCTTTATCTACTGGTTGGCCATTCAAAACAAGCTTTCTACAGCTGATCGCCTCCCATATATTCAAACCGACAAGCATTGTCCAATGTGTTCCTTGCATCTTGAATCATGTGATCATCTCTTCTTTGCATGTGCTTTTAATAATTCGGTGTGGACCCATATTACTGCCTTCTACGAGTGGAGAGTGTCAGGTAACACTTTCTCAGAAATCACAGCTGGTCTCTCCGCCCAGCACCCAATACGCCTTATTGTATTGGGAGTATGTATCTATCGGCTATGGCAGGAGAGGAACCTTCGACGCTTTAAGTCTCAAGCTTCCACTAGAGATGGTTTGATATCGATGTTACTAGAGGAAATTCGTGAGATTCTGCTGACCATGAATTTATCTCATTATTGCGGTTCCAGTCTTCGCGCAACATTAAGGGTCTAGGCTTTGGCTGCGTTTCCAAAGGTGTTCCTATCGCTGGACTTCTCTGATCACAATCTTTGGAGCTCTGTTCTTATTGCGTTCTCATTTCCTTGCTTTCTTTGCATTAGTTTTTTACTTTGTCCTCCTTAGACTATACAGTGTATTATTCTTTTATTATTAATCCATTTTTATTTTCAAAAAAAAAAGACTGTTGCCTTTCTTCCTGCGATAAGAGAAAGTAAGCTTTCGAAATGTTAGGTAATGGATTCATGAGGAGTATTTGACTCCTAACAGTACTATAAGATTCATTAAGACCCATAAGAAATTGAATTAAGTGGTCTCTTTGTTGGAGATTATTAGTCTCGTGTATGTTGCCATAAGTGCATGATGGATAACTGTTGTAAGTTGAGAGTTCATCCCATAAGCCCTTAAGAGTAGTGTAGTATGTAGCGATGAAGTCATTCTTTTACACATGATTGAATATGGTTCTTTGTATTTCAAATATTCATGGAGCATTTTCTTGTGAAAATCTTTCATGGAGATCAATCCAAACTTCATGGGCAGTCTTCATATAGATGACACTGTTAGTTATTTCTCTTATACAACATTGAGAATCTATGAAAATATCATGTTGTTGCAGTGATTCGAATGGGATAAGAGATGAGAGTTGGCAGGAGGTTTGCTAATTGTGCCATTGACAAACCTTAGTTTATTCTTTGCTTCTAAATCCAGAATGATTGCTCTACACCAGGTGAGATAATTATCCCCATTCAATTGCTGGGTAACCAACATAGCTCCTAGATTGTCAAAGTGATGTATGTAGTATGGTGAGGAGGGATCAAGTTCGATAGTAATGGATACATCGTAGTTAACACTATTAATGATAGAATTTTCTTGATTGTTCATGGTTGAGATAGAGAAATAATTTAAGAGGATAGTTTGTTATAAAAAATAAACTGAGTGAGACGGAGGAGAATGGATGACTCCATTATCTCGAGACTAGATCAGTAGGGGTCAATAATTGCTTTCTCTACAGAATGAAGAATCTATATTGCCAAAGATTGAAGAAGTTGGGGCCTGATTTGGTGGTAAAACTAAGCTATTTTTGTTTGAATGATGATAGGAAATGAGTTTTTCTCGGTAAATAGATGGACTGGGCAATTGAGTGATTAGTGGGAAGTGTAAGCTTTGTATCATAGCTAGAAAAGCAAAAAAAAGATCAAAGCAATAGCCGAAGGACAATAGCTACTATAAGGACAATAATCGAAGAATAAGAGCTGCTATAAGAGGACAAGTAGATGAGCTACAGAGAGTAGACCAAAAGTTTAAAATGGCTTTGATACCATATTAAAATGGGTAAGGTTGTTATACTTCTCTTATTCACAAAACCCAAATATATACAACTTGTGCAATGGTAAAAGCCTGAAGTTGTGCTATGGACATGGAAAGAATAAGTTAGTCAAATATACTATAGTCCTGTTTGGCAATCAGCTGATTGCATTAGCTGTTAGCTGATAGCTGATTAAATTAGCTGATTTGACCAGCTGATTGTATTAGCTGTCTGTCATTTGGTGTTTGGTAAAATTAGCTGTTTAGTATTAGTTGTTTATGTGTAAAATGACTTATGAGGACATGACTTTAAAAAAAATTATAAAGGTATGAATATTATATATCTTAGTATTTCGTTAGATATGCTTATAAGAATTTACTAACTTAAATTATACAAGTTCAACAAAATAAATATATAAATACTTTTTATCATCATAATATTTTTATTAATTTCTTAATTTAAAATTATTTTATCTCTTAATTTAAAATGAGTAATAAAATTAACTTGTAAATATTATTCAGAATTTATATAAAATTGTAAGTTAGAAATAAAACAAAATGGTTGCAAGTTAAAGAGTTAAGGATAAAACAAAATAGTTGAAAGTTAGAGAGAATAAAAAAGAGAAAAAAGAGAGAGTGGGAGATAAAACAAAATGGTTGCAAGTTGAGCTTTAATATCTTATAATTAAATTTTATATTTATTCATTAATACATGATTAAGAAGTTATGTTTTGATACCTTATTAATTCACTCATGTTTAAATTTTAAGTATTTTAACAATTTTAAATATGAAAATTATAATAAGTCTTAATGAATTTATTCTAAAATTAATCAAAAATTCAATTAAAAAATCATGTCTTTAATTGACATCATTAGTTATTACTACATAGTTAGAAATTTATCTTTTCATACAGTATCAATTTACACAATTTTTATATTAAATTTATAACAACTCTTAGCATATTTAATCACAAATTCGATATATCTAATCAATAATATTAAAAAAATGATAAACATAAACTAACATAAATTTTTATAACATTTCATAAAAGTTATGATTACATATGCTTGTATAAAATATTAGGATCTGATCAGTATCCTTTCATTGGAATATTCAAACACATAAATGATTCGAAATTTACGAGCCTTCCTGTCAAATTGTGCAGTTTTCAAATACCTCCTCATAAGCACATATGGCGTAGGGACAGATAGATTAAACTTCAAGGTGTTAATCATCAGCTTCTCCTGCAAATATTGAATACCCATAAACCTCTCAAATTCTTTTACGAAATTGCAGGGAAACATAATTCATTACTTTGGTCCAGTTTTACCATGTCAAGTACTTCTTGCCAACTATATGCTTTGTCAGAAATCACAATGAGATCGTCCACAACAGGAACTGATACTTCTTCGTATTTGCATGCAAGCAGCATGGCTTTTACACCAACCAGTTGAGGTTTCTTTCTCACTACTATATTAACTGCTAAAAATCTATCTATGAGGTTCATAGTAAGATACAAGGTTTCCTCGATCAATTCAAACTTATAGCGCACCTATTAATCACGGTAATTTGTTAGTCATCAAGATAAAAACTAACTGATCTTTGCACCTGGAATGAGAATATATCTAAATGTGCATACCTCTATCAACCAGTCAATAAGGATACCTCTCATTCTCTTGTTAATGTCAAATTGTAGTGTCATATAGCTTGGAGGTACACAATGCGATCTCTGAGACCAAATATAATAGGACAAATTCATTCCAGCAAAAACTTGACCACAAAAAGATGTCAAAGATTATGTATAGGGTCCAATCTCTTACCGTTTTCTCATTAATCGCACTGGTCGCCTTATTGACCAATTGGCTTAGAAACACTTCCTCTAGTCCATGTCTATCTTCTGAGCTCACCGACACAAATGCAGAAAGCGAAATCACCAAATATATCAAAATTTTTAACTTGATGTAAATCATTTATTGTCGAATCCGCATTACAAGCATTTGCGGTCCTTATTTCTTCATTAATGGTAAAAACTCCTCCAGAGGCAGAAGTAGCAAAAGTTCCCAAGCACAAAGCCATCCACTTTGAGCAACACACAGTTTGATTTATTTGAAGATTATCAACAAATTCTCAGAAACATAAACCGCCCAAAATTTTGAAGTTTGAGTTATAACTCAACAAACCAAGCAAAACCCAGAAACAATCTTCTTCTGGTTAAAGAGCATGTGGTTTCTAAATGCACACAACTTCAACACTTATTTCATCGTGGCTTTTAATTACTTAAAGAGAACTATGGTTGCTTCTGTTTAAGCAATATCAACCTACACCAATTTCTTCAACAACAACCTGGCTCATCCAGCTTACTCATTCCATTTCCATTAGCTCAAACTTACAACAAGAAAATAAAAACCAGCATGAAAGTAAACTCAAATTCTACTAGCTCTGAAAGCAAGCAGCCAAACTCAAACCATACAATAGAACCACGCAAGAATAGTCTCTCCACTGCAGAAGAGATTCCTTTCAAAAATTTTAGACCTTGTGGGACTCACTTGGGACTCCCACAAAACCTCCAACGTACTGCATGTTGAGACCTAATAATCCTGCCGAAAATCAATTACCCCATAAACAAACCAACGCAAACAAGACAAATATATCATAACGAAGCAGAAGGAACGCAATAAACACAGTATTTCCCAATTCTTCGAAACAATCGATCAAAGGCTCAATCTTTCCCTCCTCAAATCCAAAAAATCAACACTAGGAAAAATGCCTACATTCCCAAATCCTCAAAATACCATAAAAATAAAACCCCAAAATCACACATATATGAAGTAACAACATCATAAACATGAACACGAACAAGCACTGAAAAGAAGAAGGGAAACGAGAATGGGAGCGGAAATAGGGGGTTACAGAGGCGTAATTGAACTGGAGATTGGATTTGTGCTCGGAATCGATCTCTTCCTCTTCTTCAAACAGATTGCCGAAGAGGTACTACATCATCTAGTGCCTCTTCTTGTCACTCTCATCTCTCTCCCCCAGCGATTAACTGTGATGTGAGAGTAACCACGTTTTGGACAACCTAATGAAAAACGTAATTGAGAGGGAGCAGAGAGTAAAGAGTGAAGATTAAAGAGGGGGCAAGACCGGCATAAATGAATCAGCTAACTCCAAACGCTGGTATTATGTTCCCATTAAAAAGATAGCAAGCTTTACCGCAGAAGAGGGAGAAGTAAAAACAGCAAGAGGAACAACAAAAATAACGACCAGACCAGATCATCGGATACTTGTGATATGTTGTCTGGCAAGTCACGAATACATTTGGATACACGAAGGCTATATTTATAAGGTTGCAAGTAAAAATTTTAATAGAATAAAATAGTTTAGAACGAAATATAGTATAAATAAATTATTGTTAAAAAATAAAAATTTTATAATATAATATATTATTATATTATTTAAATAAAAATTTATAATATAATATTATCATTTTATATTTCATTTCTACTATTTAAAATAAAATAAGATATAACATAAAACTTTACTTTCATTTCATTATTTTATAATCCTTCCTTTCCTAAGGGAAGTCAATATTACCATAATGTTTCTTTCTTGTGTGAATCACTGCTCATGGGAAGGTGCTTCTACTTAAGCATTGGTGATTCATTTAAGCTAATCATTGTCACAAATCAAGCAGATATGCGCCCTATACCAGGGAAGTGAGAGAGAGAGAGATCATAGACCTGGAAGAAGATGCAAACATGAAGTTCCAACATACACTAAACTAGATTAGATCAAATAATAGCTGTGTTCAACACCACCATTTGAGGGTGGCAGCAGAAGCCACGAAAACATTTTGAAACAAATATATTCAATCAGTTTAGACCCATTGAGAGCAATGGAACAATCCACACATCCTAACTACTTTCTCAGAACCATCCTAGTTATCTATCTAGACAACTTCACTGGACAAAATAACAGAATATGCCCAAAAAAACATACAACACATCAAACAAGCTTAAGCGCGCTCGCCCCTGATACGCCTAGCCAACTGGATATCCTTTGGCATGATTGTGACACGCTTGGCATGAATGGCGCAGAGATTGGTGTCCTCAAAGAGACCCACCAGATATGCCTCTGCAGCCTCCTGGAGTGCAAGCACCGCATGACTTTGGAAACGCAGATCGGTCTGCACAAAAAAAGGCGCACGTGAGTCTGCAGTAAACGTCCTCGAAAACACAAATCATGATCACCAATGCATAAAAATCTTCTAGCAGGCACATGAAAAAGCGATTATTACCTTGAAATCCTGCGCAATTTCACGGACAAGCCTCTGGAAAGGAAGCTTCCTGATCAAAAGTTCAGTACTTTTCTGATACTTACGAATTTCACTGTACAACATCAGAACACACGGGAAAAACAAGTAAGCAACTGTTTTATCACAGAAACATAGGACTTGGCATAAAAGAAGTCGACAAAGCTTTAGCTCACCGAAGGGCAACAGTTCCAGGGCGGTAACGGTGAGGCTTCTTAACCCCACCAGTGGTTGGAGCAGACTTACGGGCAGCCTTGAAATAATAAAACCACTTGATCAGCCACTAACAATCAAGCCAAACAACATAACTCAATACAGAGAAGAATTTAACATGGAAACTTCACTTAACCTTGGTAGCGAGCTGCTTCCTTGGAGCCTTTCCTCCAGTAGACTTACGAGCAGTTTGCTTGGTACGGGCCATCTGCACACAAAAGAAAACATAAACAAAAAGATTCAACCTTTTAAACTATAACAAGAACAATTTTTCAACAGCCAAGTAAGAATCGGACACAAATTAAATAGTGAAAATTCATCCCTAACGTCATGTTTCGCATCGAACAGCCATGTCTGAACTTTAACGGACAACAGCAGAGAACCCACCACCAAATGTACCAAGTCATAACAAAATCGACCTCGTAGGACTATCATCACTAGTACCAATCTAAACCTATCAATCATTTCAAAATTACAAACCCTATAATTTCACAACGATCCGACATTTTATAAACCCCAGGCGCCCAAAATTCAAAAAAGGATTCATAAATTCAGAAGCCCAGAAAGCCAAGTTTAAGTTGTTAACATTCAGAGAAGAGATCAAATCATATAGTATATCACAAGAACAAGTTCTAATCAACCAAGTCTAACATCCAGAAACCATCCAAAATCTCATAAACTTCGAAAAAAAAATCAAATCAAACACAAAAAAAACCCTAATCATAATCATATTTTAGCTAATTAAACAACTACATAAAATCCAAATAGAAGACAGATAAACATGAAAAATACCTCTAAATACCTTCAGAAATCTTTCTCCCTCTCGCGAGCTTGCTCTCTCCACAAAACTTTGATACAGTAGGCCGTCACGCGGTATTTAAAGAAACTGATTTCGCAATCCAACGGATAGGATTTACTATCCGTGTGCTTTTACAGTTGATGATCGGACGGTAAAGGCAATGTGAAGTTGTGTTTTCTCAGACTGAATGAATGGTTGAGATCATATGTTTTAGGGAAGTTGCGGATCGTGAAGGATTAATCCTGGAATCTGATTGGTCGAGTCATTATGAGAATTCTCTTTGGTTTTAAGTGATTGTCGTTAAGCTAATGTCGTTTGAGAAGGTCATACAGATTTGGTAAGAGTTGCGGTTTTATTAGTTTGAAATAATATGGATGGGCTTGGGATTTCGGAATCATATTATTTAAAATACTCAACCGTTTGATATTATTATAAAAATTATAAATTAGTTTTTAATTTTTCAGTTAAATATATTTTAATAATTTTTTATTAAAAATTAAAAATTTGTAATTTTATAAATTAATAAATTTTTATAAACTAAAATAAATTTATTAATTTTTATTAAACAATTACTTTTATTAAATTTTAAATTATTCAATAAATAAGTGTAATCTCTTTCGATTAAATTTTAAATTCTTTAATTTTATTTAAACTTTAATCAATTTTATGACGATCTAAAACCCTTTAACTTTAATGTCAAAAAAATAAAACCCTTTAACCTTAAACTTCTTATTTTACTGGCTTAACTTTCGGTATATTTTTCAAGACGTTAAATGAATTCACCAATTATTATTATTTGTTATTTAAATTCTTCAACTTTTAATTAAATTTTAAATTTTGTTATATTCTTAAAGACATCTCACATTTTAATCAAGTAAAATTTTTATTAAATGCATTAATAAGAATTTTAAATAGTTAATTAATTTTTAATAATTAAAAGTTAATATTAAAATTTTAAATATATTTATCCTTAATATTTAAAGTTATTTTCAAAAATTAATGCAAAATTATGATTTTTTTTTTGGTAATTAACATAGAACTTTTCCAAGTTTTTAAAATTTCCAAAATCTAATTGAAGTCAGTTCAACCAATCAATTTAAGTAGAATTCACTTTGAACTTCTCAAATTCAAAATCCTAATTTATACTTTTATTAATTGATTTTGAGGAACCAAACTGAAAAAACTTAATTCTCTCTTCATCAAGCCAAGTTTAATAAAATTTCTGCACTCCACAGTCACTATGCATGAAAGATGAATTACATGTAAAAGAAGAATAGGGGTAAGAGGTATTCAAGAGGACTCAAATTGTAGCAAAATGAACGCAAGCGAGAACATAGTGCCTTAGTCCTCATTTACATTCTTTTTCAGCTACCTCTCCATGACAATATGTAACAATTGCTACTATAAGACGAAGAAGGAAAGAAACAAATATACCATTCGACTACCTATTTCTGTAACCAAATTATGAAAAAAGAAAAAAATCAACACCCATAACATTATACACCAATAAACACCCGACAACTAAGCAGCTAATATGCAAGTCATTATCCACCAAACCAGACTAGGAAGCCACTGTATGATTCCAATGGTCACAAATTAGAGTTGTTGAGGATGCGTGTGTGTTTAGCACGTTGGACCCCATCTAAACCTAAATTCTATGAATGCTGCTATTGTCAACTCTTTTGGTTTCAAAGGCGAGTTATTCCGTTGATTTGAACACGGAAACCAGCAATTTTATCTAAAGCTTTTGCAGAGACTTGTGGTACGAATTACTTGAGATCAAAGTGAAAATGTGTTGCAACTTTCAGGAGATTTGCAAGCCCGAGGACAGCAGATTGCACAACTTCAGACCTTGGAGAGACGGAACTTGGAAGATGGGGTAGGCAAACAGGTAGACACCGCTCGTCGTCTTTTGAAAGGTCGAACATGGATAGCGCACATTGGCAGAATATGAATCTGGATAAAAGATCACGTGAAACATAAGATGACAGATGGAAAAATCCTAATGTGATTCAAATGTACAGAAATGATTTTAGTCATGCCCAAATTAAAGATGACAATGGACTGACTCATGGGCCTTAAAAAAACCGACTTATGAGTCAAATTAGGTCCAGACCAGTCCAAAACTCAATTTTTCTAGACAAAACGACATTATTTTGTTTAAAAGAGATAAGTCTCGAGTAGGCCTAAATCTAGACAACTCAGACTTAGATTCAATTAAAAAAAAGTTTTACACTTCTAATTTAAAAAAATTAACAAGACCAGCCCATTGCCATCCTGGCCCAAAAAGGCCAGAAAATGAAAGAAAGATAAAATTTAGAAGTTAGCGCTTTCATCATCATAATCCTGTCTATTGAGCATTGTAAGAATGAGATCGATGGATCTAAATCTGATGCTAGACATAGTTAAATGAGAAACTGCATCAATTAGTTAGAAAGAGTTGTACCTTAAAATAAGCCGTCTAAGAAATGGATCAGATAGGACTTGCCCCCAAACCAGGTCCAGGTTTTTGGATGTAGAAAGTATCACCTCCCATTCAGAAAAGGCAGTAGATAGAATATCTTCGGCATTTTTATACAGATCCTAAAACCAGGATTCTTCAGTAATTAGAAAGGCAAACAGATGTGGACATTTGTAAAACCCAAAATGCCATGCAATCAACTTACTGTTTCATCATCAGGAAATGTAAGGCCAACCATTTGACAGAATGCTTGTAGAGGAGCAGTCAAGAAAAAGGTAAACTGACTTCCATAGTGCTTTGTACCAATGTTAGGTAGAGCTTTGAACACTGGTCTAACCGGTGAGAGTAGTAAGGCAGCTGTCTCTCCTCTTTCTGCACCATGCAAAACCTGAAATCACCCAAAATTTACTTATGAGTAACTTACCGTTTCATCATATTGAGGAACCGTGCAGATGAAGAATCCACGACCACAGGGACAATCAACTTTACTAGAACTGATAATAAAATTTTGGAAATTTCACGAAAGAAAACCTTGTGCACAAGGCACTAGCCTAGAACTATAATACGTAATATGATGCACGACTATGAATTGAGTTATGCATAAGTTATGACAAACCTGCCTTGAATGCATGGCTGCTGTCACTATCAATAATCAAGAAAAGAGGTCTTCGAGTAAATGGAATTATATCCCCAGGGTAGAGTGCGTTTGGACCTGAACATTGGAAAGGAGACCATTCAATTAATAGCAATAGTATGGGAAGGGAGCAACAAAAGATGATCTACAAACTCTCCTAAGCTTTTAACCACCCATAAAAGTTTGGAGTGAGTAATAATAAGGCATAGCCACCTACCACCGTTTCCCTTAGGACCTAACCACAAATAGTTGTCATAATAGTCACTTGATTCTCTCCTGCCATTCATATGGGTTTCAGGACCAAAGCCATTCTTTTCACTTAATGTACCAGATATAGCTTTGTTTCTTGAAGACTTCTTTGATCCTCCAGAGCTTTCCAATTTAGAAACATGACTTAATCCACCCTTTCCTGAATTGAATAGAACACTGATGTTAGACCCAAAAAAACTAATTGGTCTAAGATACCAGCCAAAGGGGAGGCTAAAACAACCTGAAGCTGATATATAAATTAACATGACGCTCTCTGGAGGAAGCTCATCTGAAATTGTTGCAAGAACCTGCCGAAATTTAATCAAAATTCAGCCTATTGTATTGCATCATTTAATCAGGAACAGGACACCAAAAGTTCATAACAAGGGCTTCAATGTTCAAGAGTTAGGTCAACAGATGCTATATTATCAGGTTTAGTGCAACATCACTAACAAGGTTGTGGGATACCTTTAGTTGTGGTTAGTATCACCCACTTTAAAGGAGAAGAACGTAACTCTATCATGTATATGAGCAAATTGTATTAACTTGTCCTGAGGATTTTCTAAATTAGATGGCAGTAATACTTGTATGTGAAAATGACTTTACAGAATGACATATTATATATGTGGCTTATTTATCAAGCATTCCCATCATTCAAACAGAAAATTCACCACAGAAACCAACCTCCCCTCTACAGAAACCAAGCTATAAACAAAAATCAACCTCATAAAGTATTAAAACTAACCGCTAGCAAGTGCGAAACAGAAGGCCGATAAAGAATGGCTTTCCTAGGATTTGGAGGTAAATTCGGATCGGTCAAAGCTGCAGCCAGATTTATATCTATTAATCCAGAAGCTCCAGAATGATCTAATATTGTGCCATTCTGTTTTGGATCAACCAGATTATTTGAGAAGCTTGACTCTCCTGTATGCTTCTGATAAAAGGATCCACTTGGCTCCCATTCCAGACATTGCAGCATTCTATGACTGTCCAACGTAAGTTCTGCAAATTTCACCTGTAAAGAAAAATGGGTGAAAATGCATACTTCTATAAGTATGATAATTTCAAGAGATTATGAGTGAATCAGTCAATCAAACAAAAGTAAGCCATTAACTACTTACTTCATTTCTGTGATAGCTTGTCAACACAGCATCTTGAAATTTTAGAACTTTCTTTGCATGGAAGCGAGCCACATAAGGATGAGAAGCTGGATGAGAATCATACAAGGCACAATAACGAAATGGCCTGGCATATTTAAAAGCAGAATCAACTTCCATAAAACGGATTATTTCTTGCACCACCAGCTTCCATTCTTTAAAGTTCATCTCCTGACAGGAAATAACATGAACACCCTGGTCATGCAAGTACCACCAGAAGTTCTATACCACACTAAACTCATAACGGAATTGACATTTTTCTAATTTAACTTACTTACTAGACAAACATCTCATCCAGCATGCAGCAGAAGGAAAACCAATGGTCATTTTCATGTGAAAAATGTAAATTTAAGAGTTATTATGAGAGAATAAGGTTAGGAAAGCCTTTTAACTAATAAGTTGTCAAGTCTCCAAAAAATTGGACCTTCCACCATCAACATTCTCAAAAGAAGCATGATTCCACGCCCATAGTTTTAAGATGAAAAAGTGTAAATCTCTACAACTTTACCTAAAAAGGACCTTGTAATACCTATTTAACGGCTCTAAACAGAGGACGCACAAACAGTGATATCTTCTTTATCAGAGAACCAAAAACAGCTGAGCCAGTAAAAGTTCGCAAAAGATTAGATACAGAAGAATTCTATAGCTAACCAACGCAAGTCTTGGAAACAAAAAGTAATGAACGTTCTCCTCAGATTAAAATGACCAAAAGGAGAAAATCTGTTCACTATACGT
This sequence comes from Erythroxylum mucronatum, assembly GCA_027563825.1. Classification (NCBI taxonomy): domain Eukaryota; kingdom Viridiplantae; phylum Streptophyta; class Magnoliopsida; order Malpighiales; family Erythroxylaceae; genus Erythroxylum; species Erythroxylum mucronatum. Next base: position 2,469,150 of record JAOSBP010000206.1, read on the forward strand.
GTATTCCAAACAACGAACCTAAAGACCACAATCCCAAAAGGAAAAACCAGCTAGAAAACTGATGAATTTCATAAATTATTCACTCAGTTCTAAAAAATTCAGCTCTGAAGCTAATTTTAGCTCCGATCACAAGCAAACGACAAACTGACTTCTAACTAAGCGAAACACACAACGAAAAAAAAAACTTTCAAAAGTTCATAAACCATTAACAATTCCATAAACTCTCCCATTTCAAGTTGCGAGAGATCACAAAAGAATTCGAGCTCCAAAAAGATTAACAGAGTACTCAACTCAATGACCATGCTGGCTTTAGTACTCTCTCAGTTAATATTTCAACGCTAAATTAATTAGAACAACAACAGAAAAAGAGAAAGAACACTGAAACACAAACTCTAAATACCAACAAAACAAGAAGAAACAAACAAACAAATTGCAGCCAGAACCACAAAAGATAGAACACACATTCTCCGCCATATATATGAATAAACAATTAAGCCAAAGAAAGAACAACTCACTCGGAAATTTGCCTTGCTGTCGTCAACGAGAGCTCCAAACCTCTCAGCAAGCGCTCGAACCATGTCGGTCCGGTTCAAAATCAACGAAACCAGCAAAAAGCGCGCGTAAAACCTCAACTCCTTAAATCTCACACCTAGATCCTTGGCTTTGGCTCCTTCAAAGTACTTCCTGTGCAAAATGGCCTCGTAGAACACGTACGCCTCCACCAAGAACCTGGCCTCGCTCGTCCTCATGTACTGATTAAAGTAGAGCTGCCCGATCCGGCTCGCGATCTCCCCTATCTCCCACCGGTTCAGACCGGAAGCAACCAGCTTCGACCGGTTCTCTTGCTGGTACTTCCATAGCCTCATGTACGCCTTGAACACCTTCTGCAGGTAGTGGTTTTGCGAGCGTCCGTACTGCGGAAGGTCTCGCACTCGAGTGAACTTACGGTCCGCGCTCTCCACCAGAGCACGGAAAGTCTGCGATACGACGTCGATGTCGGCTGCCATCACTCGATTAGTTACCGGGGAAAGCAGTGGCCTCGTCGGTGGTTGTCATCGGAGAAATAGAGGAAGCAAATGGAAGCTAACAGAAGATTAAGGGAATCAACGTGGTGTTTATATATATAGATATACGCTGTGTTTTTTTAATATCTAAAAGTGAATGATAATTGTGGGAATTTCGAGAACAGTAATACAATTATTAATTTCAGTGAGTTCACGGAAATACAGTGGCGGCGTTACGGAGGGGGCAGAGACGCAGAGTTCCAGTATTACGAGGGTTGATGGCACGCGTCGTGAGTGAGTGTGGGCGTGCAGCGCGAGTGCGAGTGCGAGTGCCTGCGAACGACATGTAAAGTGATTCCGGTATTGTAAAGTGGGTGAGGTGACCGACTCCGATTCTTTTTTTTATTTTCTGTGGGAGGACGTAAGCTTGTGTTTTTTCAAGATCCTGGTGGTTGGCTCTGGACCGTTGGATGGGGACAGATTTGATCCGATGCGGGGCACTGATGGTTGGTCTGGTCCCACTTATCTCCACACATTTTAACGGGACCATTGACTTCGATCATTAGTATACATCATCTAATAAAATGCAGGGGATAGCTCGGATGAATGGCATCTTTTCATTAACAGGGCACGTTTTTAGAGTATGGGAATATCGGGGTTCGGCTTTATCATTGAGAGCCTTAAAGGCTACTTTCAACATGCAATATCTGGAGTGTTTGATGGACTCCATTCAGCGCTAGTGACAGAGGCCTTAGCAGTT
>JAOSBP010000206.1:2491484-2502897 GCA_027563825.1 Erythroxylum mucronatum
ACTTCAGTTGCTCAATAGGATCACCCTCATCCCTTCCTCCATAACGTTCGAACAAAGAACGTTTGAACCTTTCCCATGTCATTCGTGGATCGATCTCCTGAAGATTCATGAACCAGTACAGGGTCGCTCCTTCCATGCTAATTTGGACCATCGGCACCCGCAACTCCGAAGGAATCTCGTGAATCATGAAGTAAGATTCTGCTCGTGTGACCCAAGCAAATGGGTCGTCTCCATGAAACGTGGATAGTTCGACCCGACGGGCCACGTTCTTGTATTCGTCCCATGAGCGATCTGTGGCCATCGAAAAACTATTGTCAACCTGTCGGCGCTGACCAACTCCCATCTGTCCACCTGGGACTCTGTCGTTGCCGGTAGCAGCTGAAGAAGGTGGCACGGGTCTATCGCAACCTGCCGAGGATGATGCATTATGGGTAAGCATCGATGGTTCTCCTTCCTCACCCACTTTCTGCTTCTGCGTATTTTTGGCCAACAAGGATTGAAATTCGTTCTGCATTTCCGACTGAAGCAGATGTTGCGATTTGGCCAGCGTGGATGCTTAACTGCGATTGAAGGTCCTTCAAGGTAGTGTCATGCGATTTGATCAGTCCCTCTACTGCCGATACTCTAGCCTCCATCCTAGTTGGCATACAACTTCTACCCAATACTCTCCTCTCAATGAAAGCACCAATTGTTAGGTAACTCGATAGAGATTGTATTGCTGCTAGTATATTGATAGTAATATAGGAGATAACAACTGGAGCAATGCTCCCCCTCCTGAAAAACTCAGGCCAATTCTTCCTAATAAGAAGATAATAAAATCCTTATTTTTGTTCTCCCTCGACAGCTCCCTATATTCCCCTCTCTCATTTCTCTTCCATAACAAACTTCTAACAACTTAGCCTATGTGGCATTTGCCCCCTTACCCATCTTATTAGCAGGCTATACTAGCATTAGCAGACTGATCAACACTAGCATGCTGATCATTAGAAGGAATGCCAACAGTACTTGAAGGTACTTTGCAATTGTCAATAGTTCCATTAAAGTTAGGCTATGTCTTGCTTAAAACAAGTAAGTTGAATTATTGACATTCATATTTTGCTACATGGATCCTAGTTTAATTACTGGATAAGTGATCACCATTATGTTTTATTTTTTTAAAATTTGACGCTCATCTTCAGTCACAGATGTTTGAAATGCCTATTATTGCTGTATGCAATGTTATTGTATCAGTAGCAATTGCTTACTTACATGTGACTCGATGTTTGTTTACTTCAAAAGATTGCTCAAGCAACATCAAATCAGATGTCCAAGCGTGATCCCTTAAGGCATTACATGGATGTTATTGACAATATGCTGACTGAAATGGTATCGACCACGCTCCTACTTCTTCTCCTTGCCTTTATCTCTTTCTTTCTATATGGGACTTGTACTGGTGAGATGCTCTTTTTAATTCCTTTTAAACTCACAGTTGAGGCAAGATCCCTCATTTAACCCACAAGGTGGCCAATTGGGAGAAAATGATATGGACTATGATGCAGATGAAAAGTCAATGGCATCTTTAAGACGTAATCTTCGATGTTCTAGATAGCAGTATTATTGTTATAAAAGGTATGCCAAATGCTAGCTTCCGAGGTTTATAATTTGTTCTTAACATATGTATTCTCCTATCAGCAAATGTTAAATATTTTGCACTGGCCATTGTATACTGGCTGTCTCCACATTAGCCATAACGGTTTTCAATCCATAATGTCAGCATGCATCTTTTGCAACATCAAGTTATTCTATACCTATGTTGTTATGCTGTCAACGGGATAGTACTTCTTAGATCATGAACTCTGAAGACATTCATCAATTTGGATGTCTATGATAGGTTTTTACTACTGTATTTGTAGATGTGGAAGCAGGTTTTAATGTATCTCTTTCACTTGAGAAAAGGAAGAAGTACATGGACTTGTATGTGCATTTGCTTTACAGAGATGTGAGCTACTATGGCAGATGAAGTCGTAGTTTCAAGTGTCTGCATATGTAATTTATTGATGCAATGTTTATGATATGCTTCTTTAGTTTGGGTTTAATGATCAATACAGAACATTTTGTTTTCTTTGTTCTTGTGGCAATTTATCTGTTACTTTTTGTTCCTTGCCAAGTAATATCCTCCATTGTGCTTAACACCCGCCACTGGTTCTCCTTCTGACACATTTGCGTATTTATTCCTTTCAAATTTTGTTGTTTGCAAGTCCGTATTGCACTTTTCTTTACCTTCTTCATTGAAGTGTCACATGACCCGCATTTAACTTTTGGTTAAAGGTGGTACGTCAGATAGTCGATTCATTAGTAAATGATATTTCAACCAACCCTCAATAGTTTCCCTTTTCTTTTCTTCGCATGATAGCCACATTTCTGGAGACTACCACACGGTTTTCGATTTTGTTCATTACAGGCTTCACAATTTGATTCATTTATCTGCTGCACTTTCTGTTTTGCAGTGACTATATATCCGTCGCTGAAGCCCTTGAACTGGAAGATACAATTAAAAATTATGAACATGGAAGTTCAACTGGATGGTTTGCTCCTAATTATGTTGTAGGTTTTTTCTTATATGTTGGAAGTTTTTCTCTCAACCTTACCATGCACCCTACAACTATGTCAGGAAATATATTTCAAGCTTCAGGCCTGCTTGGAATGGAAAATTTGGATCTCTTTTGGACACAACTGGTAATCACCAGATCTTGGAAACACATTTATCTCCTTTAAATCTTTGCTTTAGAAAAAGATTTGCGCGTTAGTTGCTTTCAATTTCTTTCTGTTGTCTTCAACTTTTTTATCTCGTAGTTCTCGCTCGTCTGTTTAAATTACAAAATAACTTGCCTTTTGTACTTATGAAACAAAAGATGATATGCTTGTCCTGATTGGTTGGTTGAATCTTAAGCCAGGTCATGACACATGATGGCATTGTTACTCTGATTATCTTCCTAACTGTTGTTTGTTGGTTTTTAGGTTACTATGAAATGGTTAAAGAATTGTCTGGTCTATTCTGATAGTTATAATGGTGATCGCTTTTTGCAGAATTTTCTGGCGATGCAATCTAAGAAAGCAACTCATGCTTATTCTAAAAGTTGTCTGGCCTATTTTAATGGTTGTAATGGTGATTCCTTTTTGCAGAATTTTTCTGGCGATGCATTCTAAGAAAGCAACTTGAAAAGCTCTTGGCTATCTTACTAGCTACCATGTCTGCTGCAATTCTTCTTGCAGAGGCAACGTTACTACCAAGTGGAGTCGATCTGTCTCTCTTCTCAATACTTATAAATTCTGCAGGAAGACAAGAGGTGTTACTGCAGGTAAATTTTCTTTTTGCAGGTTTTAGTTGTTATTTGAGATTTCTGCATTATTTCTTGTGAATATTATTTTTAATGGCATGCTATTACGTACTACATTTATTTAACATGGCCTGCAGGTGTTAGCTTTTGTTCCTTTGATATATATGTGCATTTGCACCTACTACTCCTCATTCAAAGTTGGGAAGCTGATGTTTTACTCATTAACACCAAGGCAGACAAGCTCAGTTAGGTTGCTTATGATATGCTCGTAAGTATTTTTCCCCACAACTTCTACCAATCCTGTTACAGAACTGAAACAATATTTATGTTGAATTTTATTTCATTCAGGATGGTTGCTCGATATGCTTCTCCAATTTCCTACAATTTTCTCAACCTTATCAATCTTGGGACTAAGAGAACTATTTTTGAAAAGGTAATTCTCCTGTCAGTTTGCTTATTTCTGTACATTAATTAAAAGAGAAAGTGATTGAATAATTTTGAATTTGTTACTTGAAATTGTTGGCATTCCATTGCAGGTGTCATAAATAGCATTCCTTGATCTTGTTCCCCTAGTGCATAAACTTGTGGAAATGCTCTGATTGTATTTCAGTGGCTTGAATAATCTATCCGTCTTTTTCATTCAAACCCAACTACTTTGACATGTATGGATATGTATTTGCTTTTATAGGTTTAAAAAATGCAATACATGATCACATAATGTTCATTTTTTCGTTCGAAGAAATCATTGCCTTTGAAAAGATAAATTACTTGTCTTGAGTTTAGGACCAATTCTTGTCTTGCTTGGTAATCTCAGAAGCTGTTATGTTCTGTGTAATCTAAAAGTGTTTGTGTAGAACATTAGGTGCAAGGCTGGAAAGGATACCATTGTCCTTCTGGATGGTTTTCCTTTCTTTCCTTTTCTTACTCTCTTTTAGCACCTCATTTTGTGATCAACTTTCCTCTTTGGTCATGTACACTTAATCCTATTATCATCTGTTAATTGAGCTTCATTTTTCTTTCTTTCTATCGCTCTTCACTCCTGAAGAGTTCACTAATTTCTATCAGTAAAAGTTATCTGTTTACTCTTTTCCCCTATGAAAAGTTAGTCTCCAGTTTTCATTTTCTTTTGGATTCATTACTACACTACTTGCAGCACATGGGGAAAATCGATGATGCTGTCTCTTTCTTTGGGGACGGGTTCAACAGAATCTATCCACTTATCATGGTTGTGTACACCCTATTGGTAGCAAGCAATTTCTTTGACCGTGTAATTGGTTTCTTTGGGAGCTGGAACAGATTTAAGTTCCCAACGGAGGCTGATGATACTGGTGGTTTTGATTCTTCGGGAATAATTTATTCTACAAAAAGGTTGTGTTTTAGGACTATGTTCCTCCTTTCACTGCCTAGTAGACATTATGCTGTCAAAACACAATTTTCAGAGTACATCTGAAACTTATTTTATCATCGACTTTGTTCTTGATATGATTTTCTTGTGTACATTGTTCTAGAACGATCATGACTAGAACAAGGGCAAAAAGTTGCTGAGCGTGTCATTCCACTGACGAGAAACTTTAACACAGTGGATATCGAGTCTGGCACAGATAGCAGAGTACGTATACATAATTTTAGATAATAATGTCATTAAGTTATTGTCATGATTATATTTTGCTCGACATTTTATTGAATTATGGGTTCCATTAATGTTGCAATAAGTGCCGCTCTTACCTTTCTTATTCCTTGCTTTCTAACTCTGAGGTGCAACTCTCAGGATAAAACTGCCCTTGAAATGAAAGCTACGAGCAGGTTAGTCACCACTGATGGAAGTCCATCACAGCCTGTCAAGGAGGAAATTGGTCGAAGGTATGGCTCGAGCAGAGAAGCTATGAGCAATAAGTATGCTGCCATAAGAGAACAGAGTAGACAAGCCAATAGCAGACTGGCAGCGAAAAACATTTGCCTCTGCAAAGGTGTCTTTGCTTCATGCAAGTGACTCAAATTCCAATAATTTAATAGGAGGTTCATCCACTGGTTTGGCCTCAAAGTGGGAATCAATGAAGAACGGCTTCCCGAATTTTAAAGCAAATATAGGTGCTAAAAAGTTTCTTCCTTTTCGACAAGCTCCAGAAACTAAACTTGCTTCCTATAATCCATCTTCTGAATCGCATGATGAGATATTCCAGAGATTGAAACAACCCCCTATCGATCATGGAAACCCTAATGACGAGGACGAAGATAGAACAAAGACGGGAATTCATGTTCCGAGACCAGCCAGATAATGTAGATTTTGTTAAGTCTAGCTGTTGTAGAAACTGATACATACATGTACAGATATGGGACGAATACCCAGCTCATAACACCAGACCATTTTCAGCCGAAGCCTGGGGGATGTTCTGCGATATAGAGGCAGCGTAGAAGGTGCATCAGCAATCCAAAAAACCAGATGATGCATAGAGAAGACAAAAAGAGCCAGCTTCATATTTACAATGTGAAGATTAGCAATCTGTAAACTTGAGTTTAGCGACTTCCGTTGTAACATTGAAAAGTTCCTTGGACTTGACTTCCTGAACTTGTAGGATGGTGATAGTTGAGAAATACATTTTTCCTAGCCCTTGGTTTTGTCAAAAAAACTGGTGCATGTCTCTTTCAATCTGAATTTACGATCACGAAATTGCTGCCGGACTTCTGGAAAAGATCAAGTTACTACCAAGTAATTTACTAGGTTGACTTTTTATTTTGATACCTCCATTGTTCATCTTCCAAAGCAAGTTCAATCTCAGCTCTTTATTTCTATGTGATTTGAGTGACCCATCATGGTGTAATATGCTAAGAAATTGGTAAGAAGTATAGGATTGTAATTAGAACTTGTGATGCTAAGTTGGGAAGTTTGATTGCAAAATATGGTTGAAAAGTACACGAACTCTTGCCTGTTCTGTTCTTCCAATATGGTGTATGGAAGGAGGAATAAAACTTAACATTAACCAAATCCAAAATCTACACGAGCAACGATCAAAACAACCTAATTGAGGTAAGGATTCACATCCTCGTACGAAACAAATGGAATCCCTTTCAACTGGTAAACTTATAGCTATACTATACACAACTTATTTTATTTTCCAAATCTATAGAAACCATTTCTTGTTTTCTAGTTGTACATCTGTTTGGCAGTCAAAGCAGCACTCTCCTTGTTCCCCTTCAAATGAAGCAACCTTGACCAAAACCCTTTTCTCTTCTTCTCACTCTTCACCTCTCCCTCTGCGCTTCTCGACACGACAACAGCCATCGATCTGCTCTTCTTCAACCCCTCTCCGACGACCTTAAAACTTCCGCATCTCACCGTCTGGGACGCGTTCCGCGGATGCCAGCGGCGCCTCGACGGCGGTGGCGAAGATCCCTGCTGATTAGGAGATGAGGAGGAGGAGAAAGAAGTCAACGACGAGCATGACGGCGCGACCATTGCAGGTTTGTTGAGGGGTGGAATCAAGTACAGCTGCGACAGCTTCTCCCTTAAACACGACGGACATATCCCTTGTCCTTGGTCATCGTTTGGGTGCTTCCGACAAGCTGGCTCCGTCTCCGACCACCCCATTTAATCTGATCTCTTCTACGATTTTATCAAACTAATCCAAAAACACTTTTAGTCCCTAGCACACGTTCTCGTCTCGTTTATATACATATAAAAAAGCACAAACACGTTAGTTCCAAGAAGTTCCCCTGAAAAATAGGAAGCAAAGCTATTCCCACAGCGTGGGTGACGCAAGGACTGCGAATCACGGCCGAACACGGTCTTCCATTATTCGAAACGTGGACGTGAAGTGTTGAAAGTCGGAAGCGTAGCGCTGTGACACTAACGAGTCTTCCGAGTTTTCATTGATTGCGTGCGTGGACAGTTAAAATACTTGGAAGACATTGGGCCCGCCATAACATGGGAACTAGTTTACGCGTCAAGAGTGCACGTGGGGGTTGCAAAAAACGAATAAATGCTGTTTATTTATTATTATCAACCTTTTTATCTCGAGCCACACGTGGGGATATGAATACTGAAAAGTCAGCCGCACGAGGGTTTCTTTTTGGACCCATAGAAATAGAATGCATACTAGCTAGATTTTTCTATTTTTTAAAATTTTAAAGTTAACATTTTTAAATATATAGTATTAAATAAGTTGCCGTAAACAAATTATTCATAATAAATTCAATTCTAATTATACTTTTACATATTAATGTTTACACTTTTAGTTAGCAATTCCATCTATGCTCTTTTGATTGAGCCTGTCGTACAGAACTTACCTAATGTAGAATACCTAATTGACGTGATTTACAGGCTATTGCGTCAATTCGAAAGTTTACCTATTGCGCATCCAAAACGATAACGACTACGAATTTTTCCGTTTTCAAGAGAAAAAAAGTTATAATTCTCATCGTGATTGAATATTTGATATCTTAGCTTAGAAATTTTAAATTTTTCTTAGAGGACATTGACCAAATTTGTTAGAAAAAGTTAATTTGTTTATTTAATTTATAAGACTAATTAATTTATAAAAGTTGTTCAGTTAATAAATTGGTGAATTTTTTATAATAAAAAAGTTATTAAAGTCAATCGAATTAAAAAGTTAGGAATTAATTTCATTATTAATTACCCACGTTAATTCATAACCTATTTAGAGAATTTATAAATAACGTATTTTTAAAAGATATTTAATAAATTAATTGAAAATAAACAGCCAGAATATAATTAGTAAATTCTTAATAATCATAAAATTTAAATCCAAAGCCTAATCAGTATCAATTTTGTACTACCCCGAGAGGTATGGATTCTTACACAATTATTAGTGTTCTATCTTGGTGTTATGAACTTGAATAGGTGAAACAATTAATGTGGTATGGGACAATTGCGGTCAAGAGGGGATGTTCGCTGAACAGACGACCAAGATCAGCGAAATGGTGGGAGTGGGACTCAGTCATCACCTTCCCTTCATCTTGATCGAGAACAGTCGATCTGCGAGAGACGACGAATTTGCAAGATTAGAATAAAGGTTGCATGTTTGGTACGTTAATTTGTCTTTAATGTTAAAGAATTTGTCTGTTTTCGGACGACGATTTGGTCCGTTACTTACTTTTAGATTTGTGCACTCTTCTCATGCAACAAGCAAGGGAGGATGATAATTGACTCGGCCTGAAATTAACAAACTTGAATTAAGTTCGGTATATGTTAGGAATTTTACATCGGACAATTATAAGGGCATTCAAAAATTTATAATAATGTACAAACCTCTTCCTCTTAAGTTAGCTTTTGGGGTGAGTTAGGCACTTCTAACATGGTGTTAGAGCCTGGTTCTGCCGGATTTTGACTGAACGGGACGTTGCCGTTTGGATCCATGTATTGATTGCTTTCTGTACTGGTATTGACTCTGAGATTCCTGCAAAACAAAGAAGGCACGTCGGGGGTTGTGGCCCGATTAGCCCCTCCGATGCTCAAGTTAGATTTCTGGTGAGGGTAAGGCTGCTGAATATAGAGAAAGCTAGGTTATGATTGCGTACCTCTATCACGACGACATTATCCCTTATATATGAGATGGACGTTAGGATTAGGTTAATCCTAACGATCCCGCAGATCACGTAGATCACGTAGATCATGTAGATCACCTAGATCATGTAGATCACGTAGATCTCCACTTCTGCATGGAAAGTTGTTTACTGTTAATGGGCCCCGGAGACCGTGGGACAGGCTTAGTTTTGGCATCTTTGATGAGTGGGCCGATCGGCTCTCGGGTCTGAGTCCAGGCCCGACACCACCGACCCGACCAGAGCCAATTTGTCTTGATGGTTTGAGATGGTGCCCGGTTATATCCCTTTGTCTAATATGTCCATCGGATGTCCAGTCCTGCTCTGGACTGAGGAGGGTGTGTCAGGAATCTCACATCAAACAACTATGAGGGCATTTAAGAATTTATAATAGTGTGCAAACCTTCCTCTATTGAGCTAACTTTTGAGAGTGAGATAGGCCCTTCTAACAGGATATTCGATTTGACCTAATTTAAAATTTAAAAATGTTAAATAAAATGAAGTTAAATAAAGATATTTTTTATTCACTTTTTAAACTATTCAATTTTTTTGATTTTTTAACTCGTTTTATGTTAATTTAATATCGATTTAATTTTTTTAACTTTCCATTTTATCGGATTAATTTTTAAAATGGGTAAAATATTGGAGTATATGTATGGTGCTTACCATTGACGAAAACTTGACGTATACTTCACCTATCTCCGCTATGCAAGCAAAAGTGATCAAGAGAAGGTTGAATATTGCAGAAAGAAGTTTTACTCCATCACCAGCAAAGTGTAACTGATTCTTCACCCATCCATTACTGCTACGGAGTTGACTACTTGTTCATCCAGCTAAGAAACCTATTTTTGAGACGAAAGAAGACAAAGACGAAAGAACCACGGTTGAGAAGTGAGAAAGGTAGTTGAGAAGTAGGGTAACTTGTTGAATTTTATTACATATAAGTCCAAATTCCCATCACGTCTACGTATGTGGATGAAAAACAGGTGAAGGATTATCGGTTTAATCCCAAAAATTTTAATATATGTAATTTTCATTTAGTTTATTTTAATAATTTTATAGTTAAAAATTGATTAATTTATTAATTAATTGATAAGTTATTTTAAATTAAAATAATTTAATTAATTTTTATTTAATAATGTCTTTTTTAATTACATTTTAAATTTTTTATAAATACAGATATTTTATTTTAAAATTTTATAATCATTAATTAATTCTATTAACTTCAAATCGGATTGGATTTAAAATATATCCTTATCTGTAGATATTATTAAAAAAACAAGATCAGATCTCTAACCGACACGAGACATGAGTAGGTATATCCACTCCAAAGGCTTCGGAGCTAATCCACATATGGTGGGATCTAAGGTTTAGTCTTAACGTTAATGTAGATGAAGTTGGATCTTATGACACATGACTTGGGCTTCCTTGTGTATCAGTCGGTCCAACTAAGTTTAAATGACAACTTACCACTAATTATTTAATTTGAGTAGAAAAAAGTTTTTAGGTTTCGATTGAGCCAAATGAATTTTAGTTCGCATGATTTAAAATATTGGATAACAATTACTAATTTTTGAAGTTTTTTAAATTTAATAACGATACATTTTTGTTTCTTCGTATCATAACTTGACATTTAGAACTCCAAAACATCTTTCAATAATATTTTTTAATGAATAATGCCTGTAGTTAAACAATTCCTATACCTCTACAATCTCGCAAATGATATCTTTCACTTCGGTATGGTAAAAGAAATATAGGCATATTAGTGTAGCCTGAATCAATCAAATAGTACTTACCTAACATATAAAGAACATAATATTAATAAAAAATATTAAAATGAATCATAATTATTATGTTTATTTAAAATAATACATTACCTTGTGGAGGCATAGGAAATTTATTTGTTGGATTTGTCACTATTTTTAAAAGAACTTGAGAGTCAATTGCAGTACCTTCCCATCCAGCCATTACATATATAAAACGCATGTCAAATGAGCAACAACGCATAATATTTTGGGTTGGATTAATTCTTTTGCCCTTGTACAATATTTGTTCATTAGTTGAAACATGTGCATCAATATGTGTACTATCTATTGCTCCTACACAATCCTAAAAATTAAAATTATTATTAATCATAAGAACATAATTAAAAAAGTGATTAAATATATGAATGTACCTAAAAATATAGAAATAATTTTGAATTATGTTGAATCTCAGGAGGTGTATTAGTAAAAGATGGTGGAGTAATGAATCTTTTTGCAAGACGATTAATTGCATATAAGACTTTACGAAAGTACTTCAAAACTGTGCAGGTCGAATGTTGAAAGCATTATGCATTGACTCTAGTTGTCTCACTATGCCCTCTAGTCATCAAGAAAATTGATACTTGTTTCTCTACAGTCAAATGACTTGTTCCTTTTAAGCCTCCTAAACTCTTCAACTCATCACATAAGCTCAAGAAGATTATCTTTCTCATTCTTAAGTTTTCATAAATCCTTGTAGGATTCCCATTCAAAAGTTCTAATATCCAATCATGA
>JAOSBP010000206.1:2534589-2547822 GCA_027563825.1 Erythroxylum mucronatum
CAAACCTGACGGTCAAGGTTTTATCTGCCAAATATCACTTTGATGCTACTAATCTCCCTTGTTCCCTTGATGTTTCAGGTGCCTCGATGATTTGGCGGAGTATCAAGGTGACTTGGCCTCATGTGATGCAAGACTTGCAATGGATGATCGGGGACGGCACCCGCACAAGATTCTGGCTCGACCCGTGGGTTGGCGACTGGGCCCCCCTTATTTCTCACACAGTAGCCCTGATACCCCCAGAAACTATTGAGCACTGTGTGCAATACTTCACGGATGCTACCGCCGGTAACTGGAATTGGCCCATTTTTCAACACTTGCTTCCTCCGACACTCTGCTTGTCTATTGCAGGTATACTTCCTTCGTCGGCAGCCCTTGGGCTGGACAAACTCATATGGGGACGTACGGAGGACAGCCAATTTACAATGTCCTCTGCTTATTCCATGATAATGCAGCACGATATCTCTATGAATCCTACCACCTGGGGTATTATCTGGAAGTGGTCGGGACCTCAACGGATCTGCGCATTCCTATGGCTACTCTTGCATGACAAGCTTCTTACTAATCACTGGCACGTTCAACGAGGCTTCACCTCAGATCCTACTTACTACTATTGCCACCTCAAGAAATCCTCCCTCCATGTAGTTCGGGACTGCTCCCTCACCCGCTCCCTTTGGATGCAGTTTCCCCCTAGATTATCACCGCAAATTTCTTTTCCATGGACCATAAAGCCTGGCTCACCAGACATCTACTCTCGCGCTAGGAGATAGGGGCTTTGAATGGTCTATTATCTTTGGCACTGCATGCTGGTTTCTTTGGTCTTGGCGCAATCGGGCCATATTCGATGACTCCTTTTCATGGTCAACCTCTCCGGCGCAGGTCATTTTGGAATACGTTCACTTGGCTGCCAGCTGGCAACTTCGAGCCTAGCTGTCAACTGCTAGACGTCGAGACTTGCATGTAGGTTGGAGCACACCAGCACCTAGCTAGGTGAAACTCAATATTGATGGTGCCTTCACAGGTTCCAGTAACTCTACCACCGCAAGTGGGCTACTGCGCAACAGCACGACACTTGATTGAGCGGATTTGTCTAGAACATTGGTGGGTGTTCCCAGTTGACAGCAGAATTTTGGGGGTACTTTTTGGCCTTCAGCTCGCTTGGTCCTTAGGGTACCGACATATAGTGCTGGAGGTGGACTCGCATACTGTGATTGATTTGCTCTCTTCTCCACAAGCGTGGGCTACTTCGTTCAACCCCTTTGTATTGGGCATTCACAAGCTGCTTTCCCATAACTGGGTTGTCATCATCAGGCATATTTACCGCGAGAGTAATAGGGGTGCGGACTGGCTTGCAAAATTTGTAAGCCAGTTCTCCCTAGGGATCACTACTTTTGAGCACCCGCCGAGGGGTTACATACCTCTCCTAGCATAGGATGAGTCGGGGGTCAGTCACCCACGACCCAGTATGTAATTTGTCTTGTTACTTTCCTTTTTATTAAAAAAATAAATTCCTTAAGGATCAACAGCTTCTACAGTTCCTTATGGGACTTAATGATGATTTTAAGACAACAAGAGGGAGTATATTGATGATGCAGCCTATGCCTACTCTAAGTCAAGCCTATAGGTTGATCTTGAAGGAGGAAAAATAGAGAGATTGTGAAGTATACCTGTTGTTTTGTCAGATGGAGCTGCTTTTGTTGCTGGATATTAGACTTCATCAAACTCTATGTTTCAATTGATTTGGTTATCAATTATATCAAAATTATATTCTTTAAATAATAATTTAAATTTAACTAAATTTTGAATTACAACCAAATTATATATAAAAATAGAAAATCTTATTATGATCGTTGCCTATTAAATCATATCAATTATATTAAAATAATATTGTTTAAATAATAATTTAAACGATATTATTTCATTACGATCATCCCTCTTTTGGGTTCTATAGTTCCATCAGTAATGGTGGGCTTTCTTTTGAGTTTAAACCATGGGAACAATCATTGTGTATCGTCACGTGCTTAATTAAAATCATTATGTCACGTGACAAAAAATACATTTATTTATTTTATAATAAAAAGTTTGTATTCCCTACTTTTTATGTATATTGAATTATCGAGAAATGCCAAAAATTTTGAAAGAGAGGGTACAAATTGATATCATGGGAGTTTTGGGCCCGTGGGCTTCCCTCGGTCCAAGATTCAATTCATTCGCTCAAACCTTTGTGTATTTCTCAGAGGTTGTTTCAACTTCAATCACTTTTTTATGCATATATATATATATATATACACGTATATATATACATACAAACATTATGTATCTCATTTTTTTGTTGAATTAATCCTAAGCCCCTACCTCAAGAACTCTAAAGGAGATAAATCTGGAATTCGAGATTCTTTAGATTCTTACGTAGCCTGTACATTTCTGTGTATAAAGAATCGGCATATACTGATTGGTTAGCTGCCGATTGATTACCGACCCTACTAAGCATTAGGTTCCCAATAGTCTCAGGTTCTCTAGTAGCTCTAACTCTCACGCTGTTATTGAAAGCAAGGCGTCCGTAATTGATCCGACCAAGGAGCATATCTAGGAAGCTAGATGATCATCATCCCCATTCATAGTAATGCTTTTTAATATGAAACTTTATGATTTGTGCAAAACAATCATAAAGTTTTAAAGGTTTTCTTTTGCTAAATCCTTTGTCACATATTTTTATCAATAATAATTTAATTTAATTTATTACTTGATTGTAACTTTTAATTTATTAAATATTTATTACACTATTGCCTTTACTGAATAATTTAATTTACATATTTATTCTATATATTCTAATGTTTTCAAAACCGGACTGAGAATTAAACCATTAAGATAGTAAGTTTAAGGTTTAAACAATATTAAACCGTCAAAAAACTGATTAAAAGTTAAATAAATTGGAGAATTAAAAAATAGCTGAAAATATTGTCTTTACTTATTAAAAATTTTAAGGTTTCATAAAAAATATTGTTAAATGAAAAATAATTAGTTTATTTTGACCTATATAAAAATTGAACAGTTTACAAAAATTTGCCAACTAATTAGTAAATTCATTGGTTTTTAACAACAAAAATTATTAAACTAATTAAATTAAAAAAATTAAAAATTGAATCAAAAAATTAACCGGTTCAAAATTTTCATTGTTAAATTGGTCTAACTATTTGAATTTTTAAAACATTAATATATTTAATAATTAAATTTAATACATGCTTGAAAAATAGGACATAGCATTTGTAGCAAATAAGTTTGTCTTTGATTTCCTGAATATTTGAATTATAATTTATCTATATATCCAACTATCTCTCCGAGCAAAGAGAAGATGTTGTGTAGTTTCCAACTCCAAACTCCAAAGCATAGTATGGTCCACTCATCAGTCAGTAGTCAGTACCCTCACATCAGTTAACTTACTCAGTAAGCTGATTAGCTGTGGGGTCCACTAATCACTAACAGTATTAGATAAACAAATAAATATTTGAGTAATGATGCAAATGTCGAATGGGAGTATAAAGTAAAGATATTTTGTAGCTTTCTTTTTTATATACGTGATAATGCCATCTTCGATAATTTCACTAAGATTTTATACTAAATTTGATGTAATAGATAATATTTTAATAATTATTTCATTAAATTTAGTATTATTCCGGTCGCTCTATACCAAATTATTTTAAAAAAATATACTACAATAATTTAGTTATTAACTGAATTAATTTATATTTATTCAATAATTTATATTTTTATTTATTTATAAAAAATTAAAATAAAATTATTATTCTTAATTAATCAATATATACTTTATATTATCTTAATATTATTTAACAAATATAATTAATATTATTGCAACAACAAATTAATAACATACACAAATATAATATTTTTATTGTACATTTAACCTCTAATCCTCTGAATCACTATATCGTTCTCACAGATGTTCAATCAATATATTACGAAGTTTTTTATCTTTAATTTGCTTATGTCTAGTAAGGAATTCTTGAAATATAATTGTATCGTCTCTATTAATATTAATTTTAGAGGGTGACGTTTCGCTTTAATCTTGTATAACCGCTTGAGTATTACGTTCGTTCTCAATGATCATATTGTATATTATAATACATGTAAACATAATATCATGTAATATGAATTTTTCTAAAAACATGTTGGTCCCTTGATAATTGCAAATCGTGACTCAAGAACTCCAAATGCCAGTCCCTTGATAATTTCAAATATTATTGATGAGTTTTAATTTTTTAAATCAATGTTGTGGTTTAAATTTATGTATCTTTTATTTCAAATTTACTTTTTATTCTTAACATATTTCATTAATGAACTTATAACACTTATAAATAAGAATTATAAATAAATTTTAAAAATAAATTTAATATTATATTCAATATTAGTGTCATTTTAAATGTCTCAATGAGATATTTGTAATGATATATTTTGTGTAAAGTATTATATATTTTAAATTTAATTACTTAGTACATTATATAAATAAATTAAATTACGAGAAGGACATAAAATGAATATATTTAAAAAAATTAACTTTTTACAATTTGGTAAATTACTATTAGTTGCATCATTTTTGTGTTTTCCTTCTAGTGAATTCATTGCACCCTTTGTTGGAGATGGCCTAATTACGTCATCAATTTTAACTTATCTATTATGTAACTTTAAACATAGTTATTAAATATTTTAATATTTTAAATTGGAAAAATTATACTGCTAAAATAAAAATTTAAAAATATGAAAATGTAACTAATATTATAATAAAATTTCTATAAAAAATATTTAAAATTTTAATTAATCAATCAAAATCAATTAAAAATTTTAATTATTATAAAAAATTTTAAAATTTTAATTTTATAATAGGTAAGTTAAAATTAAACTAAAATTTGATATAATTAATTATATTATATTTTTGATTGAAATAGAATTATAAAAATATTAGGTTATTTTAAAATGATAAATATAGATAAAAAATGAATTGAGTTGAAGAAAGGCGTAGATAATTTTCTTGATTATTATTAGTAATTAATTAATACATTTTTGTAAATTAATAAGATTTTATAAACTAAAATAAATTTATTGATTTTTATTTAATAATTTTATGTTTAATTAAATATACTATTTTAATCGTAATACAAAATTTTAAATTTTACATATAATACGATCCGAGTCCACCACATCTTTGACCGCGTCTTTTATCTTTTCTGTTTAATTTCCCTTTTCCTTGAGCGTAAAGAAATTAATTCCCAAAGCAACACACGCAGGTCGACTTCTTCTCTGCTTTCCTCGTTGCCTTCGTACTTTTTTTTTCTCCCCCAAATTCTTAATGTGATGAAGAAGAATCAGTTTTACCAGCCCACGGGCCGGCAGTTTCCGCCGTCCGACCACCTTGCCCGCCACCGCTACCAACCTAGACGGCAACCACCGCCCCCACGCACCGCAAGCTCTCGCCTTCGCGGGAGATACACAATTCAGCTCTGTTTTGACTCTGTTTCTACTCATTCCCATAAAAAGCCCGACCTTGAGTCTCTTATCTTGCAGTGCACACCAAAACCAGAGCGCGTTGTGTTTGGTTCCGGTTGTGTACTCGCTACGCTATATTTCCAACAATGGGCCGACGTTGTCTTCTGCGTCACACGCATGTGGGAGCTCCGGCTCAGTGGGGTCCATTCCTACACCCCAGAACCTAAGTCCAATGCTGTTGACCCATTAGAAAGAAAAGAGCTTGAGCAGAGACTCAGACAGGTTTTTATTGATTACGTGAATAAGGTTATTGAGGGCGAGGAAGTGAAAAGATGGGAATTGAAACTGGACCACAAAGTTATGGAGATCAGTCGGGTTGTTGGTTCGTTCAAGAAGTTGCAGTTAGCGAAGGCCGCGGAGATGTTGGACCGCAAACGGGGTTTGGAAGTGGAGAGAGACATGATAGAGAAGAGAATAATGGAGTTCAAGAGGGCTCTGAGGTGTATTCTTAATCATCTTAGACGTGCAGAAAAGGAAAATTTTGAAAAAGAAGCAGAATGGAGAATCCCAGTGTTTAAGTTTGATGACGAAGTGAACTGGGGTCGCATTCATAAGTTGGTGTTGAGGGAAATTAGTAGACTTGACGAGGAATTGCCAATTTATGCACAAAGACAAGAGATTCTGAGGATAATTGAAGGAGAACAGGTGTGGCTTTTGGTTTGCTTTCTTCATTTTATGTGTGCTTGTTCTTAATATCCTCTTTGTCGTTTCTTCATGGTGATTAGGTTTAAGTTACTTGTATACATGGGAATTTGGGTGTATCTATGTATTTTTTTAATGGAGGAACAGAAGTTAGGATTATGGAGGTTCAATTGCTTAAAGTATACTAACGTGTTCGGAAGAAGTTGGACAAGAACGAAGAATATAACTGTTTAAAAGAATTCATCTTTATGGTCCAAGCTCAGAAACCTATCACACCCGTAATTTTCTCATATGGGACCATCTCTTCAGTTGTACTTTTCTAGATATGGAACTATTTCTCTTTGCATGATAGTCTTCTTATCTCTTGCTCTTTTTGCGTGTGCAATGCGTGTTTTCTTTTCTTTTCCTCTCCAGTATATGAGTAAATGTTCAAGTTAATATTCGATTTTCAAAAGTAAAATGTAAAAAGTCAGTTCTGGACTTGTTTTATTCTGTTCAAGGGAAGATTTCCTGAATATGAGTTTCATCTGTGGAGATGGTACCGGAAGTGCTCAGGATTTGTGTTTTAAGATCAGAGATGAGATGACCCAAGGTTGTTACTATTTAAATTACCAAAAAAAAAAGGTTGTTACTATTTACAAGCATACACATTGTTAGGCTAGACTGGATTTTGTGTTTAATGAAACTGCTTGCATCTACTTTTGGTTTTTGGTTTTTTGTTTTTTGTTTTTCTTCTGATAATAGTTTGTTCAGGTAATGGTACTGATTGGAGAGACTGGTTCAGGAAAAAGCACACAATTAGTCCAATTCCTCTCTGATTCTGGAGTAGTTGCTGATGGGTGCATTGTATGTACTCAACCCCGCAAGATTGCAGCCACTTCACTTTCAAATAGGGTCGAAGAAGAAAGTAGAGGGTGCTATGGAGACAATTCAGTCATCTCTTATCCTACATTTTCATCAAGTCAAAAATTTGATTCCAAAGTGATATACATGACAGATCACTGTTTACTGCGGCATTACATTAATGATAGGTATCTTTCGAGGATTTCCTGCATAATTATTGACGAGGCTCATGAAAGAAGCTTGAACACTGATCTTCTTTTGGCACTGCTTAAAGACCTACTCAGAGAGAGAAGATGTTTGAGGCTTGTAATAATGTCAGCAACAGCTGATGCAAGCCAGCTCTCCAACTACTATTTTGGTTGTACAATATTTCACATGTCAGGGAGAAAGTTCCCAGTTGACATTGTATATGCCCCTTGCACTACTGAGGGAAATGCTACTGTTGCGCCATATGCTTGTGAGGTTGTGAGGGTTGCAACAGAAATTCATAAAACAGAAGAAGAAGGGAGCATTCTTGCCTTTTTGACATCTCAGATGGAAGTAGAATGGGCTTGTGAGAAATTTCAAGCTTCCTCTGCTGTTGCATTACCATTACATGGAAAGCTTTCTTTTGAAGAGCAATGCCATGTTTTTCAAAACTATCCTGGAAAGAGAAAAATTATATTTGCCACGAATCTTGCCGAAACATCGGTTACAATTCCTGGGGTCAGGTATGTGGTTGATTGTGGCATGGCTAAACAAAGTAAATTTGAACCAGGCACTGGTATGCATGTGCTCGAAGTAGGTTGTATCAATCAGAGTTCTGCTCAACAAAGAGCTGGCCGAGCTGGGAGAACAGGACCTGGTAAATGTTATAGACTGTACTCAGAGCAGGATTATGAGTCAATGCCTCTCAATCAAGAACCTGAGATTCGAAGAGTTCATCTTGGTGTTGCTATTCTAAGGATTCTTGCATTAGGGATCAATGATATAAAGGGTTTTGATTTTGTGGATGCACCCAGTGCAGAATCCATTGACTTGACCACTAGGAATCTTGTTCAGTTGGGAGCTATCACACTGAACAAAGGTGTTTATGAATTGACTGACGAAGGTCAATGCCTGGTTAAACTGGGTGTTGAGCCTCGCCTTGGCAAGCTCATTCTTGGTTGTTTCCATCATTGCTTGGGTAGAGAGGGCCTTGTTCTGGCAGCTGTAATGGCAAATGCCAGTAACATATTCTGCAGAGTTGGTAGTCATGATGATAAGTTAAAAGCTGATTGTCTCAAGTTGCAGTTCTGCCATCAGAATGGTGATCTATTTACACTTCTTTCTGTATATAAGGAGTGGACATCAATTCCTGCCAACATGCGAAATAAATGGTGTTGGGAAAACAAAATTAATGCTAAATCCATGAGGAGATGCCATGACACAGTAAAGGAGTTAGAACTTTGCCTTGAAAAGGAACTTGATGTTATAATCCCATCTTACTGGCTCTGGGATCCCTACAAGTTAACTGAGCATGATAAATATTTGAAAATGGCGATACTTGCTGCCCTTGCAGAAAATGTTGCAATGTACTCTGGATCTGATCAACTTGGTTATGAAGTGGCATTGACTGGAAAGCATTTTCTCCTTCATCCATCATGTTCATTACTAGCATTCAGTGAGATGCCAAGTTGGGTTGTTTTTGGTGAACTTTTGTCAGTATCAAATCAATATTTGGTCTGCGTAACTTCGTTTGAGTACGAATCATTATCCCAGCTTTTTCCTCCTCCATTGTTTGATGCTTCCAAAATGGAAATGCGGAAATTGCAAAGGAAGGTGATGACTGGGTTTGGCAGCACACTGCTCAAAAGGTTTTGTGGTAAATCCAACTGTAATATTCTTTCTCTTCTATCACATATTTGGACTGCCTTCATGGATAAACGTATCAGTGTTGAAGTAAACTCTCAAAGTAATGAGATTCTCTTATTTGCCTCATCAAAGGATATGGACAAGGTTTTCAGCCATGTAAAAGAAGCTGTGGAATATGAAAGGAAGTGGTTGCACGATGAATGCATGGAAAAATATTTATATCATGGAACTGTTGGCACACCTTCCATGGCACTTTTTGGAGCTGGCGCTGAGATCAAGCATTTAGAGTTGGAGAAGAGATATTTGACTGTGGATATATTTTATTCTGATTTAAGTACAGTCAATGATAAGCAACTTTTGGTGCTTCTTCATGAACATGTTTCTGGTGGCATTTGTGCCATCCAGAAGTCCACAAGCATTGGGCAAGAGGGAAATCAAACCGGAAAATGGGGAAGGATAACATTTCTCACTCCTGAAGCTGCTCAAAAAGCTGCTGAGCTTAATGAAATTGAATTAAATGGCTCTGTCTTGAAAGTACTTCCTTCACAAACAACATTTGTTGGTGATCATAAAATGAGTTCGTTCCCTGCAGTTAGAGCAAAGGTTTTTTGGCCTCGTAGGCAGAGTAAGGGGCTTGCAATTGTTAAATGTGATAATCAAGATGTTTGTTACATGGTTTGTGATTTTGCTAACCTGGTGATAGGAGGAAAGAATATTCATTGTGAAGCTAACAAAAAAGATTCATATTCTGTTGTTGTAAAAGGGTTTGATAAAGAGCTTTCTGAAGATGATATCTTAAATGTATTGAAAAGTGCTACGAAGAGGAGAATTGTGGATCTATTCATAGTAAGGGGAGGGGAAGTAGAAAATCCTCCACTGCATTCCTGTGAAGAAGCAATCCTTAGAGAACTTTCCAAATTTATTCCCAGGAGGTATCCCAATACTAGCTGTTGTAGTGTCCAAGTGTTACCACCTGATTCAAAGCATGCATTTATGAAAGCTTTGATCACTTTTGATGGAAGGTTACATTTAGAGGCAGCAGAAGCTTTGGAGAATCTGGAGGGAAAAGTATTGCCGGGATGTCTTTCATGGCAAAAACTAAAATGCAAGCAGTTGTTTCATAGCTCAATTTCCTGTTCTGCCTCTGTCTACTCTGCCATCAGGAAGCAATTGAATTCTTTACTTGCAAGCTTGAGGCATATAAAAGGTACTGCTAGCAGAATCGTATGATATTTTTTCCCAGTTCTTTTTTTTTTCCACCTTATAGCGCAATGTGCCCCGTTTTTTTCAACTCAGTAATTATTTTCTTAAAGTAATTTCTTCTTTCAATAACATGGCCGCATGTTTTTAGAAATGCTGATTGGAGTATTATCGTGTTAACATCATTTTGTGCTTGTGCGCTTGTGTGTGTGACTTTTTGTGAACCAGAAAATGTCTGGCCAGAAATAGCAGAATTAGCGACCATGTTGTAACCAATGTAGTAATCTTTTGTTGCATATCTTAGTAATCCTGTTCTAAGAATGACCGTTTTGCCTAACTTGACATTTCTTCCATTTCTTGAATTCCCAACTTTTTTGGTTCAAGATCAAGAATGAACTGAGACAACCTATTATTTCTCTTGCAGGCATTGATTGCAGTGTAGACCGGAATGAGAATGGTTCCTATCGAGTGAGGATAACTGCTAACGCTACAAGAAAAATTGCACAACTGAGACAACCTCTAGAAGTGCTTATGAAAGGCCAGATCATAGATAGTGCTAGCCTTACTCCGACTGTATTACAGCATTTATTCTCTATACAGGGTATCAATCTGATGAAGTCAATACAGCGAGAAACTGGTACTTATATTTTGTTTACTAGACAAAACTATACTGTAAGGGTCTTCGGATCACCAGACAAAGTTGCTTTAGCCCAGCAGAAATTGATTCAATCCCTTGTCAATTACCATGAAAATCAGCAACTTCAGATCCATCTCAGAGGTGGAAATTTGCCTCCTTACCTGATGAAGGAACTAGTTATGAGGTTTGGCCCTGGCCTTAATGGGATCAAGGAGATGGTACCTGACCTGTTGGAGTGTACACTTAACACTCGCCGCCATGTCATCTCTATTATTGGAACCAGAGAGATGAAGATGAAATTGGAAGAAGTAGTTCATGATTTTGCTCAAACAATACAGAGTTCAGCAGTCTTACATGAAAATGAAGCTTCCTGTCCCATTTGTTTCTGTAAGGTTGAGGATAGCTACCAGCTCGAAAACTGCCAACATATTTTCTGCCGGGCGTGCTTGGTGGAGCAATTCGAATCAGCCATAAAGAACCTGGACAGTTTCCCAGTGTGCTGTACCTCTGGAGATTGCAAAGCTCCCATATTGCTTACAGATTTGAAGTGTCTATTGTCAAGTGATAAGTTGGAGGAATTATTTAGGGCTTCTTTAGGATCATTTGTTGCATCAAGCGGAGGAACCTACAGATTTTGCCCATCTCCGGACT
Organism: Erythroxylum mucronatum; assembly: GCA_027563825.1. Taxonomy (NCBI): domain Eukaryota; kingdom Viridiplantae; phylum Streptophyta; class Magnoliopsida; order Malpighiales; family Erythroxylaceae; genus Erythroxylum; species Erythroxylum mucronatum. Next base: position 2,545,952 of record JAOSBP010000206.1, read on the forward strand.
GCCCTTCTGTTTACAGAGTAGCCAATCCTGGAACAGTTGGTGAACCATTTGTCTGCGAGGCATGTTATGCAGAGACTTGCACCAAATGCCACTTTGAGTATCATCCATACGTTTCCTGTGAGAGGTATAAACAATACAAGGAAGACCCTGATTCATCCTTGGAGGAGTGGCGCCAAGGGAAAGACAATGTGAGAGATTGTCCTGTCTGTGGCTACACAATCGAGAAGGCAGAAGGTTGCAATCACATCGAGTGCAAGTGTGGTCGTCATGTTTGCTGGGTGTGTTTAGAGCATTTCAATACTAGCGATGATTGCTATCGCCACCTGAGGGCTGTACACTTAAGCATATTGTGACCTATGTTCATATTAGCATATTGACCTTTAGTGTGTTCATATTAAGCATATTGTGACCTTTGGTGTGTTCATATTCTCTGATTAAGCTTATCTAACATGTTCAGAAGACAAGTCCTAGTCAGTTCCTGTAATATTTTTGGATAACCATTTTCTACATTCAGGAGTTAATATAGCTCTACGCGATTCCTATACACAAACTGAAAGGTCCCGCCTTTTTGTTTCTGCCAAAACCAGCAATGGAAGTGAAGAACATAACGAGAAAAGAAGATTATTGTTGGCGTCTGTGGTCATAGTACGATCTATAATTTTACTGTTAAACTCTCAGAAAAGATATCTGCAGCCAAGAGCAAGTCCTACACCAACAATGCCAAAACAAAATGCCAAAGTCCCAAACCATGGAGTCCAACCTCCATCTTCACTATCCTTTCCCTCCTTCAACATTTCTTCTACTGCTTTTGGTCTTCCACAGCCGAAACAAAATTCCTTCTCTTGTCGTTCCTTTTGAGATTGTAGCTTCAGAACTTGAAACTCAAGCAACCTCACCCATTGACGATACACAAGAAGTTGCAACGACTCTTTCAACAGAGCATTGGAAACATAATCCTTCTCCACAGCCAGGTCTTCAGCTTGTATCTCTGCTTCTCTCGCCCTCGTCTGTGACAGTCTCAATGCTTTTAAAAGCTCCAACTTCTCACTCTCGTCATCATTACTCCCGTCTCTTGCAGTCATGCCAAAAACCCTATTCATAGACGACAACACCACCCTATCAGAACCTGAAAATACCTTAGCTGGTGGGGGTAAGTCACAGTTCTGCATTAGGAAGGCACCCATCAACGCTTCATTCTGATTCAAATATCCAGAACTCGTCTTGTGGGTGTTGGATGCCATGGTTGGTGGTCCTACAGTTCATGCAGGTTGAGACCAACTTGCCGGGGGAGTTTGGGAAGAATATTTAGAAGAAAGGTGGGGTTGGTGTGTCACAACTCACGAGGAGTTCCAGTTTATAGGGGGATTTGGAGAATACCGCAAGTAATGCAAGTCTTCGTAGAGTAACTTGTACACATTTTCAGATAAAAATCCTGAGACGGGTAGTTGTGGACGAAGAGAAAATTCTTTTCTTGCGTGCTTGGAGAAGCACTTACGTTACAACTTTACACATCCAGCATGGTTGGATTGTCTTCTAAGGTTTCAATATCGTTCTTAGAAAGATTATGCATTTGTTAAACTAATGCACACAGTAATTAGTCAAATAATCTCACTAACATAACATTAGCTTAAGTTTAATCTTGACTTAATTCAAAGTTAACGAATTAAATATGATTTAATCGAATTAAATATAATGAAAAAATTTAAAACTCAAAAGGGTCTCTTACCTACTCTACCTAAATTTAATTCAAATTAAAATAATCATTTGAATAAAGGTAAAAGATTTAAACTTTCTTTGTATTTTAAGAAATTTTAAAATAAATTATGATATTTAAAATTCTCAAAAAACACTCTCTAATTTTTAGTTTTTTA